>MAYD01761182.1:0-17984 GCA_001909325.1 Ruellia speciosa
ATTATGTATTAGTAAATATAAAAAGATAAATGTATCGATTATTTTGAAACAGATGAAGTACATCATTTATTTAGATTATTTTGCTGCCACTGTTCCCACTTTAAAATGTCTGTTTAATCATAAATTGCTTCTGCTTTTTACAACAAAAAAACTGGCTTCCGATTTGCTTTTTTCCTTCCAAAAATTGTTCCACAAAAATAAATACTACAACTACCAAAAGTGATGAAAAGAAACATTGACTTGACCCAGTCAAGGATGTTCCCAAAGGCGTGTCCAAAATCAAAATTTCAATGTTCTTAGGTTGATGTTTGGTACGAATTGCTTCTCAAGTTGTGGGTAAAGAAACTAAACACATTCGGCGCATTCCCTTACTCAGAGAGTAAAATCTTAATTTTTGTGTCATTTGGCCAACAAAAAATTTAAAATTTCATATGGTAATATTTAAAGTTTCACCCATGAATAATAATTATTTTTTGGTTACATGCGTTCCAACGCACGGCCATTAAGCAGCCATAAGTAATCAACACAAAAGTGTTGACATTTTGGTAGGTACAATAAGAACAACCCAAGGTACAACCTTCGGATTTAAGGATCATAATTCATTATTCATAAGCGTCCAGAATCCAGTCTATATATGGCCCCCATTCTTTTCGAACTCCCCACTACAGTCTTCACCACCACCACACACACACACAGCATCATCAATGGATCAGATACAGGCAGTCATTTCCAAGGTTGTCCTCCATGATGTCCCTCCTTACCTACGAGTCTACACAGATGGGACCATAGAGCGGCTTGTCGGCACGGAGACTACACCGGCAGGGCACGACCCTGAGACAGGTGTCGTCTCCAAAGATGTCGTGATCCAGCCAGAGACCGGCGTCTCAGCCCGCATCTACCATCCCAATCCCAATTCCGATTCCCCAAAGAAGCTCCCGTTAATGGTGTACTTCCACGGTGGCGCATTCGTGATCGCAACACCAGCTGAACCCATGTACCATAGAATCATCAACAAACTAGTGAAACAGGCACAAATCATCGTCGTCTCGGTTGATTACAGGCTGGCACCGGAGAATCCTCTGCCGGCCGCATATGATGACTCCTGGGCTGCAATACAATGGGTGGCTTCCCATTTGAAAGGGGGCAGTGAAGCCTGGCTGAAGGAACATGTGGACTTCAACAGGGTGTTCCTGTCAGGGGACAGCGCGGGCGCCAATATATCGCACCACATGGCGATGAGGGCCGGTTTAGAGGATCAGGGATTGGGGGAATTCAAGATTTCTGGACTCGTGCTCGTGCATCCGTATTTCTGGGGGGAAGAGGCGATTGGAGCTGAGGCCGAAAGCCCGGTTTTCAAAGCCGTGGTGGATAAGTGGTGGACGTTCGTCTGTGTGTCCGATCGAGGTTGCGACGATCCGTTGATCAATCCATTTGTGGAGGATGCTCCAAGCCTGGAGGGATTAGCAAGTCACAGGATACTTGTTTCTGTTGCTGGCATTGATATTCTTAGAGAAAGGGGGAGGCTTTATTACCAAAACCTGGTGAAAAGCAAGTGGAAGGGCAAAGTTGAGTTCCATGAGACTTCAGGGGAAGATCATGTTTTCCATATCTTTAATCCCAATTCACAAAATGCAATAAATCTCATCAACATCTGGGCGGAATTCATCAACCATAAGTGAAAGACTGCAAGAATCCATCATGAACTTCAATCGAAGCAAATACTTTTTATGCTCTGTACAAGAAAATAAACAATGTATTCATATCATTCCTGAATGTATTCCTTCCTCCTTCCTTCCTTCAGTGTTAATCGATTTCTAATCTTTTGCACAATTCATCTGATTTCAGAGATTTGACAAATTCCAGGAGATTTTAAAACAAAGTCAACACTCATCTTGTGATAAATTATTCAACAACAAAAAACGGAGTATAATTCTGCAACAGAATATTTGATTTGAACAACAACAACAGCGATGACGACTAAATAGCGTCAGGTAACCTCCCTTCCTTCTAAGAAAAGCAAAAACTCATATTGGTTCAACACGGCAAGAATCCGATAAAATAATCGAACGAAAGCACAGCATATTCAATTCAATCTCACCTCCCTTCCTTTTCGCCGTCAGATCAGGAATAAACCTCAATCCACATCGGTCAATTACCCGTAAATTTCCGATTAATCTGAAATCGGAAAAGGCGAAAAAAAAGGGATTCGGGTTCCGGCGGCGGATGGTCTTGCACTCCTCTCCGCCGATGAACAGTCGGACCAACAGTTCGTTCTAGATTCCTCAAAGTTGGGCTTGGGCCGTGACAAACTCGACTACTGATTTTCCCATCTGGGCCTGGGACGGCCCATTTTAGCCCAACCCAATGTTTTGTCACATTTAGTAGTATTTTTTTTTTCTTTTCACACTTAAAAAATAAATAAACAGAGTAAGTTCGATTTTGATAAATATTCTATTAAACTGGATTAAATTTGATTAAACTTGTTAAGAAAGTTAAATGATAATTTCATAAATAAATTAAAAAAACTATAGTGAAAAAATTTGATAAGTTTCGAACTCGATTCGTTTCATTATAAATAAATCAGTTTTAACTTGAAAAATTTGAATCTGAGTTGTCAAGCTTGATTAAATATACATCCACTTATCAAATAACTTCAAACCCGATTTGCTTCGTTAAAAATTTAAATGAAGCTCAAAAATTCAATATCCGAATAAACTTCTCGTTGAAAGGTTTACTAGTAATTGAATTTTGGGATTTGCTTTCCAATAAAATCGCAGAATTATATCCGTATATTCGCCGCATCTTTGAAACACGCTTTTAGATAAAACTACAGAAAGTCTCCTTTCTTCTACAACCGTCTTCCCTGCGAGGTGAAATTGCGCCAAATTCTCCGGCGCCGGGGAATGTACCAAAAGAGGGCGGAGAGCAATTGGAGAGAAATTATGCTACGGCTGTGGCTATTCTCGTGCGACTGCATTCGCCGCCCGCACCTCCGGTTTTCCCGGCGGGCGTCCTCAGCCAGGAATTCCGGTATTGCCGCCGAACCGCCATCGTGTATCGAGAATTCACGACACGTGCCTCCGCCGTCAGCACTTTTGCATAATAATTGTGATTTTTCAGCTGTTTCCTCCGCGTCCTGCCCTTTCCTGTTCAAGACCTCTGTAATTGTGGCTGTGTCCGCTGCTGCATTCATCGCCGCGTACACTGTGAAGGACGGGGATCTTCCGAAGCAACGCGTGAAATTGGGGACTTTTTATTCGGAAGTTGGTACGGCTATTGAGAAATCAAATGAATCGATTAACATGGTTATTGATAAGATGAAGCAAACTGGAGTGGCGGCCTCTGTTTTATGGGAGTCTTTGAGGTCTGTGATGTCTTCAGCGAATCATGAGGATGTGGCAGGTTTCGAATTTCGCGTGGCGTCGTTGTTGGCCGACATCGTTAAGGCCAGCTATAGCAGGAGAGCTGCGATCGTTAGTGCCGGTGGTGGGGCTGTGGTCGACTGGTTGTTGGAAACTGTGGCCGTAAAGAAGGACAGCATTGGAACCCAGGATGAAGCTGCTCGGGCACTGGCATACTTAATTGCTGATCCTGATGTGTGCGAGGCTGTCTTTGGGCGCCCTCATGCGGTTCCAAATTTGTTGAGATTTATATTTTCTGCTCAGCCTCAACGGTCAAAGAAAGTGTGCATTTTTAACTTCTCAATTTTCTCTAACTAGTGATGTGTTACTTATATATATTATCATGCGAATGTGGCAGTTTTGATAATGAATGTAGAATTTATATCAAGAGGCTAGAGCTGTGTGGCACATTAATGGGCTGACTCAAATATGGCATATTAGATTGAATAAATGTTGAAGTTTAAGGTTCAAGTTGTTATAACTTGTAAGGTAGAAGACCAGTGTCTTATCTTTTATTCTGGGGAATAATGCTGGAACTCTTCTTGCTTATTTGGTTGCAGGCAGTATGCTTTGGTTTGTTTATGGAGCATTCTGCACCTATTGGTGCAGCGCAATGCTGTTTATTACAAATAATCTCCGGTTTTCTTGTTGTGTTTGGAAAAAAGCATTGAGTCTTGGAGCAGTTAACGCAAGTTTATTATTATTCATTTTGATGAAGACTTATATTTAATTTAATGTGTTTTGTGGCAGCCGCAGTCCAGAGGTAATTCATTCGATGTTTCTGGTATAGGCAAGAGCATGCTTGTTGCATCAATTATGGATGTTGTCACTTCCAAATGCAACAATGTTGAGAAATCATCAATCAAGCCCATGCTGCCAAAAAATGCTGAAGTCAGAGATGTTGAAGCAGCTATAGAAGTAATCAAGGGTGGTATGCACTGGGATGAGCAGCATGGGGATCGAGATGGTGATAATAACGAAACAGGAATGAACAGTATTGGAATAAAGGTTCTAGGAGGTACCACAGTTTTGGGGTTTTCAAGAACTAGCAGATTTGCTGAAGTGGATCACTTTGATTCTTGGAAGTCAAGAATCGTGAAGCCACCAAAGAATTTGCTATCCAACAAAATGAGTGAAAGTTCCACTGCGCAAGCAAAATTGTCTTCTACTGTAGTTCCTGGACTTTGGGATGATTTGCAATGCGAGCATGTGGCTGTTCCATTTGCTGCTTGGGCCTTAGCTAATTGGGCATTGGCTTCTGAGCTCAATAGATCTCATATTCATGAACTGGATCAGGATGGGAATGCAGTTATGAGCACATTGATGGCACCTGAGAGATCAGTAAAATGGCATGGCAGTTGGTTGGCTCGTTTACTTTTAGAAGACCAAAATCTGCCCTTGAATGGTTCAGTTTTAGATTGGAGCTGTAGTCTTCTTTCTACCATTTCTGAAGCTATCAAAATTCAGGACATTCCATTGGCTCAAGGAGCTCTATCGGCATTACTAGTTTCTCTTGAGAGAAGCTGTGAAGTCCGGGAAGTAGCAACAGATAAAGGTCTTTATTTGATGCGAGAAGCAGCTAAACAAACAGTGAAGCAGCAATCTGTCCAGGAATCATTGGCAAAAGCTTTAGAACTAATCAGTTCCAGGGGACTGCATATGTCTCTTGACGAGAGTAAAAAATGGTCACCGATTCTACTTTCTTGGATATTTGGAAAACTGTCCTCTGACACAATGCGTTCAGCAGCTATAAATATCCTTTCACACATTATTGAAGATTATGGGCCATGTGCAATTCCCATTTCTCAAGGATGGTTGACCTTTTTATTAATGGATAGCCTGAAGTGCAAAAAGGAAACCTTGACAAAAGATATCCCTGAGCTCTCTGGTGATAAAAAAGTTAAGGTCAGCGTGCGAATATGAAATTTCATGGCTTCAAGTAGTTCACTCTGAATAGAACTCACATCAGTAAATTCTTATGTCTATTCCTACGATTTCATGATTTTTCTGTTTTTATTTTTTAGACACAAATTGATCGTTCAAACATTGCTTTGGCAAGTCAAACTGCAACACAATTGGCAAAGTCAGTTGTCACTTTAGCCAGAGCACCAGTTGGGTCAGCCACTGAAAGCGCTGATGCATCGACATTTGGCGATCTTCTCTCCCTTGAACCTTTTGCAGGATCATTAAAAAATATGAACAAGGAAAAGGCATGGCAGATTTCTGCTGCTGATTCTGCATCTGTCACACTGAAAGCCATAAAGGCATTGACAGAGATATGTGCGGACGACCCTTTGTGTCAAAGCAAAATAGCAGACTTTGGAGTATTGCACTTGCTCAAACGCTTCCTGGAGGAAGATGATTATGAGCAACTAGCTGCACTTGAAGCATATGATGATGCATCATGTGCTCAGGAGGCACAAGACAAGGTTTCACCTTCTCATGATTCTTCCATGGTTGATGCTCATGACCCTTCCAATTTGAGGGTTCCAGCCACTGCTCGCATTCGCAGGTGTGCTGCGCGTCTACTTACAATTCTTTCTGTTCTTCCAAAAGTCCAGAAAGCAATTGTAGCAGACAAATCTTGGTGTAAATGGCTTGAGGAATGTGCTAGAGGGCAAATTCCTGGTTGCAACGACATTAAACTTCAGAGTTATGCCAGGGCAACACTATTAAATGCAATTTGCAATAATCCAGCCAACAGTAGTGCTGACAGTAGTTCTGTGGAAAAACAACAGCATTGCCCTCACTATAGTGACATGATATTTTTAATTAATCCTGAATCACCTCATTGGAATAGTAGAAATAAGAAATTGTTGAATTCTGTTGATAATGGGAAATCTGATCAAGATTCAACTGAACTGGCAGATAGGAGTTTGTCAAGAACTTTGGGGGATGATTATTCCCCTCCCTCTACTTCTGGGTCCGAAAACTTGCCATATAATCCTCCATTGGATGTTGTTTTTGTCCATGGTCTTTGTGGAGGTCCCTTCAAATCTTGGCGGTTATCTGAGGATAAGTTATCGACGAAGTCGGGCCTTGTTGAGAAGATTGATGAGGAAGCTGGGAAACAAGGAACATTTTGGCCTGGAGAATGGCTTGGAGCTGACTTTCCTCATGCCCGCATATTCAGTCTCAAATACAAGGTTTGCTTGATGCAAAAGATTTGCACTGTAATATTGGTTTCAGATTTCTTAATAAGCTAACTTTACTCTGAAGTGTCTTGTGGAAAGTTTTGAACTAAGAAGCTACAAGATTCGAGAGGATTCTGAGTGAATGTGTACCTTTTCTTTTGTTACTCTGAATGCTGAACTGTTCCACATTGCAGACAAATCTTACACAGTGGTCTGGAGCAAGTCTTCCTCTACAGGTTAGTGTTTCTTTTAGTAATTGATCTTGAGTTATTTCTGAATTCTAGCGTCCCCTTTCATTAGCAGTTCCATATTAGTACCCCTTCCAGACTGGTGACCGTGACAAGTGTTGATTACTTTAGAAACAAATTTAAATTCTCATGAATTAGGTGTTGGGCAACTTTGCATTTCCAACATTAGGTTATGAATGGATTTCAACATGTATTTATCATTTATATAACCTATGGCATCAAACAGAGAAAATGTTCTTATGTTCTGCTGTTACCTTTTTCTTTTGCTTTTACAGGAAGTGAGCTCTATGCTGTTAGACAAACTCATTGCTGCCGAGATTGGGGATCGACCAGTTGTATTTGTCACACACAGGCAAGACTACATTTGCATTCTGCACTTTCCCCAATTACTGGAAGTAAAGAATTTCATTTACTATGATATGTTTCAATAACGGATAAAATCTAGTAAGTCTCTGATTGCTAATGTTTAGACTTTAGGGAATGACAGAAGCCTCTGGATTTTGTCTGGTGAAGTATTTATACAAATTTGAAACCTATTACGAACTATCATGCCTGTAGATTTTATTCAATGGATTAACAACAATGTGTCAACATCTTTAAAGAAGATTTCCTGAACTTCAAGAGACCTTCATGTTTACAGCAATGCTGCAATGTATATTGCAGTTGTTAAAATGCAAATATGCTTTTAAACATACATCATGCTATCTATGGTGCTCCAGGATGTCAATCTTGAAAAATGACTGATTGGTAGAGTTTGTTTGGACTTTCTTCCTTCTTTCCAATAGAGCTGGCAATCAGGTCATGTCGTATCGGGTTCGTGTCGGGTTAGATTTTTAAACGGGCTGAAACACTCAACCCGAACCCGATACGTTTATTAAACATGTCGGGTTCGTGTTGACCCGTATATTTTGCGTGTCGGATTCGTGTCGAATTAGCGCGCCTTATCAGTTTTTGCCAGTTTTACTTTACTCAATATGTGGAGTTGGATGAGTTTTAATTTGGACTTCTAAAATGTATTTGCTAATAAATTATAAAATTAATATAAATGAACTTATATATGCGGCATTATAAAGCCTATTTTTTTAAACGGGTTACCATGTCGGGTTCGTGTTGAAAGCCTCAACCCCAACCCGACCCATTTATTAAACGTGTCGGGTTCGTGTTGACCCGCATACTTAATTGAGTCGAAGCCCTTGACCAAAACCCATTTATTTCGTGTCGGGTTAGATTGTCGTATCAGTTTTTGTCAGCTCTATTTTTCAATAATGATAATAATAAATTATGTAAGGCATACTATTTATAATAAATGTTTCAGTGTTGAGCAATTCTGATGCTGATGGGCAACAAGACCTCCCACCGTCATTTATGACATTTATTCCATTAGTTCTGAGTGCAATAGTTATGATTCAAAGGACATAAGATTACTATGAGAATATTCGACTGTTTCTTTTGCAGCATGGGGGGCCTGGTTGTCAAGCATATGTTGCATCAGGCAAATGCTAAAAAGGAGGATAATTTTGTCAACAACACAGTTGGCGTGGTATGTTCGTCGGAAGAAGAATCAATTCAGTTTTTTCCAATATTTTGAAAATATATGCATGACGAAGGATTTTCATGTGTTTCAGATTTTTTATAGTTGTCCACATTTTGGTAGCAAGCTTGCAGATATTCCTTGCCGCATGGGTTTTGTGTTACGACCTGCACCCACCGTAAGTTTCCTTAATTAAAATATTTTTATCACTTCACGCGATTGAAGTTTTCCCTTTTATTAATGGTAATTTCCATCCGGTGCGTCCAGATAGGAGAATTGAGAAGTGGATCCCAAAAGTTAGAGGAGCTCAATGATTTCTTGCGTAAACGACACAAGAAAAAGCTGATTGATGTCCTTAGTTTTTGTGAGGTAATCACCTATATTCCATTCAGTCTTCATGGAAAGTGTTCACCAATGAATTTTAACGCTCTTTTGTTTTTGGCAGACAAAGGTAACCCCACTCGTAGAAGGTTATGGTGGCTGGGCTTTACGAATGGAGATTGTACACATGGAGTCTGCATATCCTGGATTTGGTGAACTAGTTGTAAGTCCTGGAGGCACCATCCTAGCATCATATTTCTTCTCCAATTCCAAATTTACTACTTTACCTGAAAAACTCCATGTGCCACTATCGATAGTTAGAATCGTGCAATGTACAGCTATTCATCCGTAACTGCACTATTTATCACTTTCTAGTCATGTCTTAAGCTTGTAAAAGGATTTAATACACTCATCCCATATGATGTTCTATCACATTCGCAGGTCTTAGATTCGACAGACCATGTAAATTCTTGCAAGCCCTTAAGCAAAGCTGATCCCTCTTATAAAGACACTTTAGATTTTCTGCAGACGCTGAAATCACAGTACGCAGGAGAAGACTCTCTACAGAAGTAGACAACATACTTTCTCGTTCTCCAGCACGAGACATCTGTAAAAAGACCATGTTAGGAGCATGCCGGCCTGGGCTCCGGCTCTCTTACAGTAGCTTACTAGCTTATACTCATTGCAGGTATTTAGTAGCTTAGCTTATACTCAATCTAGTGACGAAATTGATGGATTGAACCACAAAATATTCTTTTGGTATATAGAATATAGATTATTCTTTTGTACAGGGACTTTTAAATTGTTTCCTTTCTTTTCTCTACATTTTAATGATTAAATAGATTTTTGATCCTATAATTTATTGTTATTTGGATTTTGGTCCCTTTACATTTTGTTTCCTTTAATTTTTTTTTAAAAAAAAATTGTAATTAAAATTATAATCAAGTTGTTTAATTGCTGAAAATTCAAATCTTCGATGTAATTGCGCAATTGAGTTTAGTGAGTTGGCCGGTCTAATATCATACAGATATATTTTATGTATATTTTCATTTTTTTCATTTTCTTTAAAATTTATAATTTTTATTGAAAAGAAAGCGAAGGACTTGATTGAAAATATTTTTAAAATTATAGTATCAAAATACAAATGCAATTGAATTGGGGAGCAAAACCCAAATGACAATACATTATAGGACAATAATGCATTGAATCCCATTTTAATTATTCTTGATAATGTAGGATTCATTACTGCGGTTGTATATGGGACAGTCGATAATTAATTACATTCTCTAGTTTAAATTTCATAGTTAAGTAAGGTATCGTTGGTGTTTATTCTTATTTTCATCTTTTACCATAGCTAAATTTGTGCTATTCATTGGTATAAGTGTTTCACATTGCACTTTGGATAAAAAAAAAAGTGTTAGCTAATGAAATAACCCATGAGTTAACACAATTCAAATTCAATATAAAAAATAATTATTATATATTAATATATTACTTGTTTAAATAAGTTGCTATTTTTCACTCTAGCTACATTGTCGAGGGAATAAGCAATTAAGGACTATAGTTTTTGCTAAACATCACGTTAATAATCCTTTAATATTGGATTCAGCTTGGAAATGGGTACTTCTTTGCTAATCCTTCAAAATCAGGTGACTCACATCTAAATCGTGTGGTTGTAGTTTTTCATCAATTGCAGGTAAATTGATGCAGTTTAAGTTCGTCATTGGCATGTTTATGATACTCTACGGTATTATTCTAGAGTACACCTGTTGAACAGTACCTGACTACCCTTTTGTTTCGTTTCGTTCCGCTGCTTACATCAGATAGTTTGCTAATGTTACCTTTTTATGCTGCATTCTTAACTTTAGGTTGTATTGATTCTATAGAAACTCTCCACCATTTTCTGTCATAATTCTGCACCGGCTGCTGCTACAGATGCACCCTACTTTCATTAATCAAAACCCTTTGTTCAATCAGTTACTGTTCCATTAGCTGCTGCACCTTGTGGTTTTACAGTTTGTTCAATCACAAAATGATCAACAATCCTAACAGTATTCACAGGATCCTGTTGCCCTGATTCCGACTGCCATTTGCTTGGAAACTTTCTCGTGTAGCTCAGGCTTGGTGCCTGCTTGGATTCGCCCTCCCATCCTGGATCCACCTTCCATGCCTTTGGAACCTGCGCAAGAACCACCATGTAAGAAGCAGACATGGAACGGGAGTTTTAATGCATTTTCTTACCTTATCTACAGCAAGCGTGAATACTTCAAGATCACCCTTCGTGTTTATGTGAAATCGCGTAAACGATTTGTAGTTAGCAATGCGGAGTGAGGAGAAAGCTTCGTCAAAGTGCATGTGAAACCAATTGATGCAGACGTAAAGATAGCTACCAAAAACCATCGACACTATGGGAGTTGAGAAAACCCAGAAATATAGAAAGACCGAAGCATAGTATATCAGAGCACCTCCCCTTGAAAGCGAATCCATCCCATTCTTGCAAATGGTGTTCCTGGTGACTGCCATCACCTCAGGGACATCAAATGCCGACATCAAGTACTTAATGCAGGCGGGATAAAACCCGAATGTCCATTGTTCTAGACGCGCACGAAGGCCAGTTCTGTCTGGAAAATGCTCGCTCTCCACTGTTTTGTACCATTCGTACAGCGTGTGGTAACCTGAGATGAAAATGAGCAAGTGTCATCATTTTGCAATCAACTATTTTTTCGATGAATATCCAATATAGCACAAACCTGAATTTCCTAGCAATTTGTGACTGATGCAGGTTTCGATCCCCAATTCCAACAGCAGCATTAGAATCAATGCTGCGGTGAGATGTACAGAGACGTGGAGAGTGCCTATGATTACTTTTGTCTTTCGCGACACTTTTGAAGGCACGAAAATGATGGCTATGACCAACAGAAGCAAAGCACCGGCTAAAGACATGTATGATTGTCCAACCATGTAGATGAACGCATCCCATATTGTGCCAAGGAAGCTCTTTAGATGTCCCGAAAATGAATCTTCCTGTAGGATGTGATCCACCTTACACTAGATTTTGTTGAATCCCAGTGAGTTTTCTCGACACATTATAGTTTGATCAAAATTATAAATGATTAGTAGTGAAATTTTTACCTGTGGAAACATAGAAAAGGCCAAGATGAAGTATATGAAGCCACCTATGAAGTCAAACTGCCAATTCTTCTTTCTGAATTTCAATATATTTCCTAAAGCAATCTGCATCAGGTTTATATGAAAAAACGTCAAATAGGATGCGGAGTGATTCCTTTGGCAAGTAGTGAAACCTCATACAATTTTAATACCCTGGTGGAGTCTTTAAACGAGGGATACACTGCCTTGCACTCATAGGATGTCCCATATAAGTTTTTGAAATCTTTAAATACGTGCGTGGGATGCAAAAATGCGCCACCACAGCCATTAACGAGCAAATGCTGTACGTACACAGGCTTCTCTGATGGAACGTATGAATGGCGCATGTAATGATGCAGGTCACCCGCCATTCTGAGTTTACACCGCCCTCTCAAGTACTCCCGCATCAGGTGTGTAATATTCTTCCCTGTCTCTAAATTCCAGTACCAGTCAAGCAACCAGTTAGGCTCGTGAGTCATGATGATCACAGAGTCATGGTCCCCCACCTGGAAAAATTTACGCAACAATAACTTGCATTCGAATCATTGATCTTGCATTGCAGATAGAATTCGAATGAGAAGAAATGGTACCTTTTCCTGAATCAATTCGGAGAAAAACTTAAATTGGAAGTCGTCAATGTCACAATGCAGGGAGAGATCAAGGCCGAAGAGCCACCATCTTTTCGGCAACTGAAGGGCGAAATAGCTTTTCTTTTGGGGCATAAACCATCCACCTAACCAGCTCTTGTGACATATATACCTCATGAATGTCTCGAGGCCATCGAACCAATCTGTTAACGAGCAAGAACGCGCAAAAGATTAACTTACACGCGCAATGCAAATCCAGGATGCCCAGAGAAAAAAACATACCATGGTTCCCTGGTATGGCATAGCACTGAGGGCCATCATATTGCTTGAGCGATGGCATCCCGGCTGGCAATTCGGGCTTACGTACAGCTACATGGTCCTCCTTATACCAGGGCGGAGGTTGAAGCGCATATTCAAAGGGACGAAAAAGGCGCCACTCGTAATTGAATGACGATGGATTAGGATACCTGAGAAATACAAATGCATGGGACAAGATCGTTATTATCGTTTAAGGGTTTGCTACTGCTGATATCCAGCTTGTAGGAAAATATAGGAATCAAAATCAACGGAACAAATCGACTAGAAGCAGCTGAAGAAGTTGAACTTACGTTAGATCACCGCCAATAAGAAGCAAGTTACTGCGTGGCAATGTAATAAGAGAATTATTCAACCGAACGCGAAGTGAAGGCTGAGCAAGAAGACGTGCCACACTATAAGAGGGGTTCCCACCATCGCCCGTATCTGCCATGAAGTCGAACCACAGTTCTTCTCTTTCACTAAACTGGTCGTGCAAAAGGTCGTCTCGCTTAGCTCCATCCTCAATCTTGCTCATTGCAGCCTACGACTCAAAAAGTGAAAATCAACACAAAAGGATAAATGGAACACAGAAATTAGCAGAGGCTCCACAGAACTTCTGGAATTTACAGATAATTTGAGGACAGATTGATGGAGTGTTAGAAGTACCTGCATCATACGCATGTCAAAACGTCCAACAAAAACAGTAACCGATACCATCAGGTCAAAAACAGTCTTGAACAGATCAGCAGATGTGCTGCATCAACGATTCAAGGCATTAGATTTTTCTGATAAAGATTATAGCATCTGTGTGCGCGTTAGAAAGACAGAGAGCTTACCCTGAGTACCAAGGAACCATATCTAAAAAATCAGGCTTCATATGCTTCTTCTTCAGCCTTTCGGATTCTTTTTGAGACACAGGATGAGTAAGCGCCCATCTGTCATAATCGTTACACGCCCAAGAACACAGCAGATTAACAAGGTGATGGCCATAACATTGCGATTCTATTTGATTTACAGCCCAATATTTGACAATAAAAGAGATCATCCAATGAATGCTACAATCAAACAAAGCAAAGAAACATGGAAAGACATTTATGAAGTAATAAAAAGAGCTCACTTGGTCTTCATTAGTTCTTACCCAGTCGATCTTTCCACGACGTAGTTTGCAATGTAGAGGCCTATAAAAGTGGCCCACAACGAGTATATAGGCGATATTTCATCCGGAGATTCTGCACAAGATCCGCCAGTGCAAGTCAACTGAAAGCAGACAATGCAAACAAAAACAGAACCAGAGGCGTAAGAAACTTTGTCAAGTTGATGACTTAATTCTAGCAATAGGCGAAAACCACACCTCTCCATAAATAACCCATTTGGACAGTAACGGATAATCGCTTGCAGAACCGACTGGAGCAAACCAAGTCCGGCAAACTTCATCCTTGAACTCACTCATGCGCACAAATTTTGCGAGCCATGAATTCCGTTCTTCCTTGTTCCACAGCGTAGGCCACCACCACTTCCCGGTGTTGATCTTCTTTTCTCTTATAATAGCCAGATTACCACATCGGCTATAAAATACGCAACATGCTAAGCTAATAACCTACACAAAAGCAACCCAATAAAATAAGACCACATAATACTGCTTCGACTGCAGATGAGTTTGTATTACTTACAGTGCAGTTTTGAAGAATTCTCAAAATCGCAGGCCTTCTGCCAGGCTGACAGGCGACAAGACCAATGTACCAAAGACCGACGTATACAGAATGGAAAACAAGAAGAAACAGGGCAGATGTTAAAAAGATGGTCAAAAACAGAGAAAGGTTCATCCTCATGTCGACTCCCATAGACTGAAAGCTCGGGAGATGATACAATGCAGCCACTAATAACCACGCAATATACCTGCAACGTGCAAATTTCAAAATTTTACAAGCTCATTGCTGCATTTACCAGCTGTTTGATGGACAAGTATAGAAAAGTGATGAAAAGGGCGTAATACCATCGACTGAAGTTGGAATAGCTTGGCTTGATCGTTTTCCCTATAAATGGGGACGAAAAGAAATAGAAAAACCCGAGCAAACAGGCGTAGATGGACCACCATTTAACATTGTCTTCTAACTTCTGAACAAGGGTGTGCATATTATCAGATGATATGAAGAACACGCAGGCTATAGCAACAGCAACGATCGCGTGGTGCGAATGCTCGTGTGGGTATCGATACGTTTGGGTGAAGATCGTGCTGACGGTGTCCATATTTATAGTTCTACTTAAACGTAAAAAACCAACACCCTGCTCTGATTATGCACGATTGTTTCTTACTACGATTTTGGACTTCAAAATGATCAAATACTAGAATTCTGCAAATAAATGCCATCAATTAATAATGGAAAGCTAGCAATCCCAACACTGTCTAATTATGAAAATATGAAGCAAGAAATCCATCCGCATTAACAACAAAAACTATTAAGCAAGTAATTATGAAACCTGATAACTCCTTCAGACAATGCAAAAAACCACACAAAACTAGGTTCCAAAAAAGCATAATCTTGAATCAAACAAACATAAATTGAAAATTATTTCGCAACCTTCATCAGCATTGAGGATTAAAACATCTCAGGAAAAGATTAACTTTTATCAAAATCGCGTTGTCCTTAATTGGCAAAGGGATTGCGAACAAAGATTAAGGAAGGAAGAAATTCAAAACCCAGAACGTATGATAATCCAATAATCCGCCAAAGAAGGACGAAATGTACGTGGTTAGGAATCAAGAAACCGGTTTTATCTCATATATACATATTATACGCACATACAAATATAGATAGATAAAGAATCTTCTAATGAAAATTGAAAATTTGGTCCTATGAACGTACGTACGACTGCGAGCAAAGGATGGCCAAACTTGGATTTTTCTTTTTTCTTTTCATAGTAATAATTTTTTTCTTGATAATTTAAATATAAGTTTGATGTTTACAGTTTTTTTTTTTTTTGAATTCAGTTTTGGGATCGAATTTTCCGAGGTTCGTTGGTGGATGGTCATGAATCAATGCACGTTTAATCGGTCATACGCAGAGGTTCCTTGGAATGAGAAATTTTCATGTAAGACCCACAAGTAGAACAACATTGTAATCTACTGCTACTGCTACATCGGTCCCATTGATACCATTAAGCTATCATTCCATTTATAATCTGAAAATTAGTTTAATAATTTATATAAAGTGTGTGTGAGTTACTAAGTAGGTAAGAAAGCCAGAAGTGTTGGGCTCAGAAATTGGATGTGTTGAGCCCACTAGATTATAGTTTGGCCCAATTGGGTAAAAGCCCAATCCAGGTTTACCAATTACGATACCCTTTCTCTTATGTTTTTCTTAGTATGATTGTCTTGTGCAATCCATCACTTATGCTCGCACACCAACTATACTTCATCTTTTAAATTACACAAAAATGTCTTAATAGAAATAGACTCCACCAATGCATGTATTTTTATTTTTATTTTTTTTGCCTTGAATTCCATTCCGAATTTCAACGGAAAATCAACCAAAATAAAGGTCCAAATGTTGGAAGAATCTTTCGATACCTAAACCAAATTGAAGGGACAGGAATGCAGCTGTCAGGGGTAGTGCCCTTTTGGGTTATATTCAACCAACCCATGATTGCCCCTGAGTAATAATAGTATTGCACAGACACTAAGACACACACATGATACAGCACAAAAATTAAAGCTAAGGATGCCCAATTGGTGACCTTCAAATTCAACTTCAACAGCTGCAAGTGGGCAACTAAGAAATTCAAATCAAAATCAAATCAAAACTCCAACTCCAACTCCCCCAACATTGGGAGCCAACCATACAACAGAATCTTTCTCCTATTTTTAAGCTGCACCTTTGAAAAAGAGATTAAAAGGGAACCACCATATATGTACATACGTCTGCCTGGACCTGGAAAATGCTTCTGCACATGCCCCATTGTCGCTGCTTCAAATGTGAACTGACATTCAGACATGGACCATCAATTTTCCTTCCTCATTGTATGTAAATACATTGATACATACATTGTGTGTGTGTGTGTGTAATAATGAGATCTGATTGTTAATTAGGTAGATTCAGGGAATCTTGTATTGTATTTCTAAATGTACATAATTACATTTTACTGTATGTACAACACAAGTTGAGTACTTGAGGGCATACATTGTAAATTTGCAATTTGTAATTGCATTCCACCCATTTATACATGCATTTGCTACTCTATAAATACTGAGGAAACCATAAGACCAAATACATACGCACACACATCTATATGTTTACGTTTGTTATATAGAATGGCTCAAGCTAAGACCATTTTCACTAGTGTTTTTCTCCTTGCACTTATTTTCTCCAATGGGGTTTTCTTCACCGAAGAAAGGATGCTAATTACGTTCGAGAAGGGCACTAACAATAAGTCCTTCAAGAATGTTCCCACTGACAAGGGGGTCCAGATTTCAGGTCAAAATGCGGCAGCTGTAATAAAAAGGGATGATCCTATGCCGGATGGACTTGTGGAAGACACCACTGATTCGGGCCCTACAACATCCGGTCACAGCCCCGGCGTCGGTCATGGTGATGGACCATGAGTCACAGGGTCACTAACCTGAATTGATCTAATTAAGCTAAAGGGTGGGGTGGTGATCAAAATAATCATCACTAACCTGTTTGTGTTGCATGCATGCATAGGTACGAAATTAATGGTTGTGTGTATCAATATTGGGATTTGGGACACGATATTTTATTCCAAATTTTTTCTTGCATCGTGTTGACATAAATAATGGGATAGAATGAGATGTGGAAAATTCTGGAGCAAATATGTTACATATAGTTTGTGATATTTGTTTAGGATTCCCAATATTTCCCATTGAGGTGGAGATGCTGAACTGTAAAAATTATTATGTTGCTTATTTTGCATGCCTTGTGAGTTTGTTAATTGTGTATTATGCTGAACTTCAAATATAATACACTGCTCAGCTTTAAATATTGGTGAGTGAATGTCTTCGATATATTACATGATTTGTGTCCACTTTGTTGCATTGTAAGAAAATTAGCTTAATATTCATCGCAGCACTTGTCTCATTTGTAAGTGGGTCATGACCTTTGTAACACCTCGAGTTTCACAACTAGAAAGGTTATTATCACACTTAATTTATCAGATAATCCTATCTAATTCACTAGTAAACCGGATGCTCAAGCTAACCTTTAACACACAATCAACAAAGTACGCTTTGATTTTAGGAAATTAAGTCTCCTTTAATCTCCTCTCAAGCATGCATCAAAACAACTTAGGAAATTAATCAAATA
>MAYD01761231.1:0-14525 GCA_001909325.1 Ruellia speciosa
ATGTTACAGTTAAAGGCACCTCGGATGGTTGCCCGAAGGGAACTTCTTTTGCTTCTCCTATTTTTGCCCTCTTTGCGGTCTCACGAGGTGTCACTTGCTGAGATGATGATCCGATTCTCTTTCTTTCCTTTGATTGTGGTTCCATCGGGAGTTGTTCTAGGGTGTTTGCAAGTCTCGATTCCTTGAGGGTCTCCAACTGTACCGCTACTTCCTGCAAGTATTACGCATATGATTTTTCAGTTCCATCTGGGTTTCTTGTCGAAACCTTGTGTCCTGGTGGTAGTGTGTGCTCAGCCCTTGCTGCGGTGAGCAGGGCCCTAGTTTCTTTGCTTCTTGCCTCCCTTTCTTGGGCTTCAGTTCGTCCTTTTGCTTGTGCTTCTTGTTTCAATGAAGGTCGAAGCTTCCTCGGTCCCTGTCCTCCTGCAACCCAAGCATCGGCACTTGGTGGCATTAAATTTCTCCACAGATGATCCAGTTCAAAATAACAGTACCACCATGCCATTATTGGATCCTTTTTAAAAAGGTTGGCATAATTTCTCAGTTCTCTTTTGGATAGGGTTGTGTTGGGATTGTTTTTTCAAAAATTCCACAGGATCGAAATCAGGGATTCCTTCCTTTTTCTTTCCTTTTATTCCCTCATCAGACTGGGGAATAGAAGATGAAGGATTCATGAGTTAAGAAAGTGAATAGGATTCGAGGATTTGAAAAAGGGTTTGCTCAAAAAGAAGGTTTCTTCTACAAACCTGCTTCCGAAATGGAAATGCACAAAGAAAATATTGTTTACCTCGAATCTTCAGTGAGACTTTTGAAAAGGTTTTGTGTTCTCGAAACGATTGTTAGGGAGTGTTGAGAGTTTCTTAGATGAATGTGAAACGAGAGTTTTTCAAAGAAAACGTGGTGGGGAAGACAGTGGGGAAATCCAAAGGTTTTTAGCACTTAAATCGATGAAACGAGGTGACTCTTGAAAAGACACAATTAATGCTGGAATTAATTAAATTGTCAAATCGACTATCTCAAAGGTGGGATTCGAAAGCGTGTGTCTGTTGGCAAAAAGGTGCCAGTTGGCTTGTAGTGCTTCGCTTCTCTCAGTTTGCTGAAATGGTATTTCCTTTCGCTTCCGCCAAGAGAGATTCCTATCAGTCTAGCGGCGACCTTCTTCGCTATAAATGACCTGTGAGAAAAAGACTAGGTGAGAGGAGAATTAAATAGAAATGAAAGAATATACAGGTATGGTTCACCCCCGCGAGCATTTTGTTTTTGATGAGTCGTTAACTCGACTCGGCACGTCGCAGATCTAAGTAGCGAAGGCGGAATGACTTCCACTCGCTTGAGCTCGCCATCCAGATAGTGCTTTAATTTGCGACTGTTAACCATGAATCCTTCCATTTGATGAGGGTTTTTGATTCTTATTGCTCCACTCGGGTATACTTCTTCCACAACGAATGGTCCTGACCATTTCGTTTTAAGCTTCCCTGGAAAGAGTCTCATCCTTGAGTTGAAAAGTAACACCTTGTCGCCTTTGTGAAACTCCTTCACTCGGATCTTTCGGTCGTGTATGAGCTTGGTCCGTTCCTTGTAAATCTTCGCGTTCTCGAAAGCTTTTAGTCGGATTGCTCCAGTTCCGCCAAATCGATCTTCCTCTTTTCTTGGGCAGATTTCAGGTTGAAGTTTAAAAACTTCACTGCCCAATATGCCCTATGTTCAAGTTCGAGAGGTAGATGGCATGATTTTTCGAACACCATTTGATAAGGAGACATCCCTATGGGAGTCTTGAAGGCTGTCATGTATGCCCACAATGCATCATCAAGCTTTCTTGCCCAATCGCGCTGCCCTCATCCGACTGTCGCTTGCAAGATGTGTTTGAGTTCTCTATTGCTTACCTCGACTTGCCCGTTTGCTTGGGGATGGTATGGGGTAGTGATCCTGTGATGGACATTATACTTCTTTAATAATGCAGCGAACCACTGATTCCTAAAGTGAGTCCGTCCATCGGTTACGATTGCTCGCCGGCTACCAAAGCGCGTAAAGATGTTTTTCTGGACAAACTTCATGACTTGCTTAGAATCGTTCGTTGGTAGTGCTGCGGCTTCCACCCATTTTGAAACGTAATCCGCAGCGAATAGAATGTATTGATTACCAAATAAAGGTGGGAATGGTCCCATAAAATCAATCCCCTAGACATCAAACAATTCTACTTCAATGGTCACTTTTTGTGGCATTTCATCTATTTTTCGTATGTTTCCCATCCTTTGGCAATTGTCACATCTACTTACATACTTCTGGGCATCTTGATAGATGGTTGGCCAGTAGAATCCACTTTGTAGGACTTTGAAAGCTGTCCTATTGGCTGTGAAATGTCCTCCGGTGAGTCCACCGTGGCATTCTTTTAAAACTTCCAACTGTTCACACTCCGGCACACACCTTCGAATTATTCCATCCCCTCCTATGTGGAATAGGTAGGGTTCTTCCCAAAAGTATTTTCGTGCTTGCTTCATGAACCTTCATCTTTTCTGGTAATCGAATTCGCTAGGCATCTTTCCTCCTGCAAGATAGTTCGCGAAATCTGCGCACCAAGGGGCCTGGCTGAATGTTGTGATCGCGAAAAGTTTTGCATCGGGGAAACTTTTGCCTATCTCCCCCTTCTCTTGTCGTGGAATGCTACTCAAATGGTCTGCAATTGGGTTGTCTTGCCCTTTGCGATCCTTGATCTCTACATCAAATTCCTGCAACAATAAAATCTAACGGAATAATCGGGGTTTTGCATCTTTTTTGTTTAGTAGGTGACGAATGGCGGAGTGGTCTGTGTGGACAATTGTGCGCGATCCCACGAAATATTTGTGAAATTTCTCAGAACCAAAGACCACCGCCAAGAGTTTCTTCTCTGTGGTTGTGTAATTCTTCTGAGCGTCTTTAAAAGTTTTTCCTGCATAATAAATGGCGTGGAATTTCCCTTCTTCTTCTGGCCGAGCACTACCCCTGCATCATAATCACTCGCATCACACATAAGCTTAAAGGGTAATGTCCAATCTGGGGCCTGGATGGTTGGGGCTGTGATTAGTTTTTCTTTGAGTGTCTCGAAAGTTGTCTGGCTTTGAGGAGTCCATGCGAAATCAATGTCTTTGCACAGTAGGTCAGTTAAAGGCTTTGCAATTTTGCTGAAGTCCTTGATGAATCGTCTGTAAAAACCTGCATGGCCAAGAAAAATGCGAACACATTTTACGTCAGTGGGAGGAGGTAGGTCTGAAATTATACTTACCTTGGCCGAATCAACTTCTATTCCTCGTTTGGAGACTTTATGGCCAAGGACTATCCCTTCGCTTACCATGAAATGTCACTTCTCCCAATTTAGCACTAATTTCGACTCTCGACATTTTGTGAGCACTTTCTTCAAGTTATTCAAACATAACTCGAATGAGTTTCCAAAGACTAAAAAATCATCCATAAAAATTTCGATGCAATCTTCGAGTAATTCAGAGAAGATTGAGTACATGCATCGCTGAAATGTTGCGGTAGCATTGCATAGCCCAAACGGCATCCTTCTATAAGCAAATGTGCCATGGGGGCACGTAAAAGTTGTTTTCTCTTGACCGGGGCTATTGCGATTTGATGGTATCCAGAATAACCATCCAGGAAACAGTAATAAGCATGTCCAACCAATCTCTCAAGTACCTGATCAAGAAAAGGAAGAGGAAAATGGTCTTTCCTGGTAGCGGAGTTAAGCTTTCTATAGTCAATGCACATTCACCATCCTTTAATTGGTCTTGTAGCGATGAGCTTGTCTTTTTCATTTGCTTCTAGCGCTATCTCTCCCTTCTTGGGGACAACTTGTACAGGGCGTACCCATTCGCTATCGCGGATCGGAGAGACGATCCCAGTATCTAGCAATTTCATTACTTCCTTATTGACAACCTCGTGCATGTGGGGGTTCAGTCTTCACTGTGGCTGTCTACATGCTTTAAAATTTTCTTCCTTCAGGATGTGATGCATACATAAGGCGGGACAGATGCCATGGATGTCATCAACTGTCCAAGCAATTGCTTCCTTTTCATCCTGCAACAACTGCATTAACTGTTCTTTTTGATTTTCTGCTAAATCTTTGGAAATAATTACCGGTAAAGTGTGGTGAGGCCCTCGAAATTGGTATTCCATGTGATCTGGAAGTTCTTTCAGTTCATTCCTCTCAAGTGGGGGGGCTTCTTCACACTTCATGTATTGCTTTTCAAGTTCACCGGTTTCTTCTTCAATGAGATCTTTTTTCTGCGCTAGCTCTGTCATTAATTCTTTCGTTGCTTCATCCAGCGAGTCGATTTTTGCCAACCATTCGGAGTCGTCATGGTCAAATTTCTTCAATGTTCCTGCGACGTCAAAGCGGATCGTTTCTTCGCCTATCTGTAGCTGCAAACCTCCACTGTCGAAATCGATGTTAGTTAGGGCAGTGGCTAAAAATGGTCTCCCCAAGATAATGGGAACTTCCTTGTCTGCTTCCATATCCATAACGAAGAAATCTGCAGGAAATAGAAATTTATCAACTCTTACGATCCCGTCCTCGACTATTCCAAATGGAATTCTTAAAGTCTTGTCAGTTAACTGGATCATGATGCGGCTTGTCTTGATAGTCTTATCAGCTAACTGGATCATGATGCGGCTTGTCTTGATATCCTGTAAACCAAGTTTGTCATAAAGAGATTTAGGCAGTAAATTAATGCTTGCCCCCAAGTCACAAAGTGCCTTGTAGGTTTCTTTACTGTTCTCGCCTATGTTACATAGAATAACATAGCTGCCTTGATCTTTCCTTTTTGACGGTAGATTTGCTTTATCAAGCACATTCAGTTCTGCGAGCTCACACAATTTCTCTACCTCAACTTCCCGTCGTTTGGCTACAATATCTTTGATAAACTTCCGTAAGACGGGATCTGAGTGATTGCATCCAAAAAGGGAATACTGACCTCCATTTTGCTGAATGCTTCTAAAAACTTGGCGAATTGTTGATCTTCCCTCTTCTTAACCAGTCGCTGACGGTAAGGTATTCACCCTTGAATCTCAATGGAGTCTTTTGAGGGTGTTTTGGTCTGACTGTTGGTAGGTGGCTCTTCTAACTCTGGTTCTGCTTGTTTTTCACCAGAAGTCTCCCATTCTTCACTTTTATTAATTTGGTCAGGTGTAGGCCATGACATTTTTGGAGGAGAGTAAGATTTTGAATTCCTTAAGGTGACTGCTTGAATACTGAGTGCGTTGCATACCTCTTTTCCTTTTGGGTTCTTTTCCACGGTTGCTGTTAAGGTTCCTAATGGTTGCTCATTTACCTTCTCGGCAAGTTGGCTAATCTGTCTCTCAATTGCAGCAAGAGCGGCATGTGTGTTCCGCTGAAATTCCAACTGCTCTTGATGACTTCTCCTTGCAACTTTGTCTTGGTTTTCTGCTTCTTGTGGTTTTTGTGGCCACTGTGGTCAAGGTGGAATAGGTTGCTGAAATTGGTTTTGAGCGGGAAAAGGTTGTGTCTGCTGGTAAGGATTTATCTGAGGTGGATAAACAGGTATTTGTGAGTTTGCTGGAGAGTATTGTGGCTGAAAAGTCGGTTGAATCCACCGATTTTGAGACTGGATTGTTTGTTAGGGGTAGTTTAGTTTTGGTTGTTGATGTTGGTTTTGGTTGTGGAAACGCATATTTGGTGGCTTATATGGTTCGGTTTTTCGCTCCTCGTATCCTCTAAAGCGCTTTTGTCCAATGAAATTTACTTATTGTGGTTGCTCCTCTGGGCATTGCTCAGCTGGGTGGCTCTCATCGCATGTCTGTTCAGCAGTTTTTTCCTCTGCCGGAGTAATGTCGGCGAAATGAACTTTGCTGATTCCCTCAAAAGTGAGCTATAGCTTTCGGGTTGTAACGCCTAATTCCTTGATCTGCTTCTGCATGGCATCCAATTTGGCTTCCTGCGAAACTTCTGGGCTAACTTCATAAAGGCCATGGTTTGCTTTTGCTCTGGGGGTTCCCTTCAATCTCCTGGCTCAATTTTGAGCCATCTTCTCTATCTTCGCTCTAGCCTCTTGCGGTGTGAGCTCAAGCAGTGAGCTACCTGAAGCTGCATCCAACATATCTTTAAAGTTATCAGATATACCGTTATAAAATATGTGCATTTGCATGCAAGGGCTGATCTGATGATTAGGGCAATCATCCAAGAGTTGTTTAAATATTTGCCATACATCATAAAGATCTTCGCCATCTTTGATAGCAAACTGATTTATAGCTTCGTGTTATTCCAAGATTTTTGAGAGGGGCATGAACTGCTCCAAAAACCTGGTCACCAAATCTTCCCAATTTATGATGTTCTTTTGCCTTGAAAACCATGCAGCAGCTTTTCATTCTAACAAAAATGGGAATAGATGTACTCGCTTTTCATCTTATGAAATTCTATTCAGTTTTACCGTTCCACAGATTCGCAAAAATTGGTTTATATGCTCGTATGGTCGTTCGGAAGGTCGCCCACAGAAAGGGTTCTACTCTACCAGGGTCAGAAGTCCTGGTTTAAATTCATAGGACCTTCGTTCAATCCTTGGCTGCTCTACTTCTAATATGGATGGATCAATGTGCAATCCCAAGTTTTCTGCAATAGGGGTGTCTTCTTCCTCAACATAAGCCTCATTCCTGAGACGTGGAAGGTGAACTAGGTTTGCCCTCACTGGTCCTCCACCAATTCCTCCATTTTGATTCTGTCTTAGGGGCTCCTGTTCAGCTGGTGCGAATTCATCATTATTGCCATGTTGGCTATGGTAGGGAGTCCGCAAATGCGCGTCGTGTTGTTGCCTAGTGAGGTCATCCATGCGAGCTCCGATCTGCACCATTTGTTGTTGAAGTCTTGCTAGTATTTGCGTCATCGCCTGCATATCCATATTGTTTGGTGGTTCAGCCATAGTGTCAGGAATGTTATTAACTGAGATGTCCTCGTCCAAGTGACTCCTTGCTTGCCTTAATCGCCGCCTGAAAGTTCTTTCTGGCTCTGAATACGGTGAGATAGGATCACCTGTGTTCCTGGCCATAAACGAATAGCAAAAAATAAAGAAAAATAAAATGGCATTGTATTCTTATGCTTTCAATGTTCAAAAGGCACTCGATTGTTGTCTCAATCAATTCCCCGGCAACGGCGCCATAAAGCCTTGACCACTGTCATGCATATATATAATAATGAGTAGATTTGTCGCAACCGCACAAATCAGTTGTAGTACAACTTTAATTTATACTCTTTTTATTAGTGAGTGTCTAGGTCGATCTCAGGGAAATGATGAGCGAGTACAAACCGATTGGTGATTGAAATGCTTAAGAGCGAATGCAGTGACTGGTGTGAAAGAGTGTGCTTGCCGTGGTGAATGGAATGCTGATGCTGTAAGGTAAATATGAGAAAATAACATGCGAAATAGAGACGAAATAAGGAAGGTACAGAATGTAAGGAATCAAGGGAGAAAGCGAAGTGGTACCCCGAAGCATGATGAGAGTTCCTATGGTGGAGAGCGAATGTCAACCTCGCTATTTTATCCTCAGGCTCTCGCCTAGGGCTCCGCAAGGTTAGTGCTGGAGATGGGATTTCGAGTGCGACCGGGTTTTTGATAACTTATCTTACTTAGAGATAAGTGTTCTTTCATATCATTCCGAAGGAAGATACCTCAGTTGTTTTGTTCCAGATCTCTCTGCAAACTATAGTATTAAATGAACTTTATCTCTGAGTAAGTTTAAAGTATCCACAAACATTCCTTTCGTTCATAAGTCCATCTTTAATACTTCAGGGACCACCCCTGGGGAATTAGCTACTCATATTAAAAGCGTTAACAAAAACTGGAAATGAAGATTGAAAAACGATTGCTATAAATGCAATGGACGATGGAACTTTAAATCTGAAAATGTGGCTTTGCAAAAAATTAAATGACTTGGAGTTAAATGCTGGAAACAAAAATGTAATCAAACTTAGGTCCAAATCTCTCTGTAACCTGAAGATGATGAACTGAAGTAATCTACTTCTATATGCTAACAACGCAATTTTATACTAAGAATGAAATCTACTACTATGGTTGAAAGTAATTATCTATCTACAGATGGATCTCTCCATCTCTTACGGGGATTATATCCATATCTATATATATATATATATACACTACTGAATGATGATCTTGAGTAATGTCTTCAAGGATATTTATAGATATTAGAGGTGAGTGGTTTCTTCGACTTGTGTGCTGATGATCAGTCTTCCCAGTTCCCAAGGTGGTTTTCAGAATATCATCATTACTTACAGTCTAGCAGCCTTTTATGTCAAAAACCCATAATGCACCGCCCAAATCCTTCACTGTACAGCCCAGTCCCAGATTCTTTATTTTGGTGAAGCCTTTGCTGGGCAGTCCTGTTGGTGAATTTAGCGATTCCTATCTTAAGAGTCATCAAACAATTAGAGCCACTCGCCTTCAGCGAAGGCGAGTCAAAACAACATAAAGTTCGCTATTCCAGTAAAATAAATAAAAAGACAAAAAATGCACACATGAGTGCCCTATACAGAGCAAAAATAGGTTTTTGCTATGGTCTTTTCTTAGCGAATTAAGTCGGAAAATTAGGGTTTTTCTTGCCCTTATCAGTGTTGGAAATGTAGCCCACCGATATAGCCTTGCTAGCTAACATAAGGAGAGTTCATGACGTGTTTCATATTTCCCAACTTCGAAAATCCATAGCTGATCCTAGCAAGATTGTCCAACTCGATGAGGTTAGATATGAGTTTAGATTATGAAGATGTAACGTCCCGAAATTTCAACATTTCGAAAATGCTACTGCCGTATCAAATCATCTAAACTATTGGCCGGTTAACTTAGAATTCTCGATACAAGGCCGGGCAAAACACACAAGAGCACATAAACACATAAATGTTTCATTATCTAGATTAAATCTTTCATGCGGAAACGAGAAAAGTAACATAAATTAACACCATATCCAACTCATGCCATAAAACAAGATAAAGAATCCACATCTAACATATCCGAGCTTCACCGCCCTAGCTTAGCCAAACCGGCTTACCAACTCAACAATCACACCAATATAGAAGTAAAACCAACAAGTAAGACAGTAGAATAAAACATATGCAGTCTACACTTGGTTCGCTCTCACCCCAAGCCCCTACTGTGCAGCTGGACCTCCTGGAGGATTTATAAAAATGAAAGTAAAGGGGTCAGTACAACGTACTGAGCAAAGATTTACAAGTGCAAAGGAAGAGCGAAAGGCAACCGATATAAAACAGATAAATCAGGCAATAACAAACGACATCACACCGTCCTATATCGGTGCTTCAACCACATAAATCATACACATATGCACGTGATGCATGACCTAACATACACCTATCTAACCTATATGACATGCAATGCAATGTCGTGCCTAGGCCAGCTCCTACTACTGCCTTTACCAGCAGTAAAACATGCCTTTATCGGCATCCCAAATCCAGGGTCATGACCTTACCGCCAAGTCCAATAAAATCCAGGGTCATGACTTTACCGCCAAGCCCAAAAATGTAAATGAGCCACAGGTATGTCTTTACTGCCATATTAGGGGTGCAATGAGACCATAAACAAGTCTTTACCGACATGTTCAAATGCAAATCAAACCATGCCTCAACCGGTATACAATGCAAGAAATCCAAACCATCATCATGCTCAACCCGAGCAAAGGCTTGCCACAACCACGTATAGGCACATGCAATCATCATGCATACAAGTCAGCATATAATCCACAAGCATCGTACAACCTATTCACCTAGGTTAGCATGCCAATCATCATCACTATAGACTTCTAAGGCTCATGCGACTCGTTTCACAACGCCTAGGTTCAAGTCCCTAAGTTATGGCAATTCACACATGAGTCATGGTTCATCAAGTTACATCATCATCCAATCCCACAATCAGGCATTACATGTTAACCATTCCGATACAGCTTAAAAAAGCATAGGAAAAGGACCGGAAGACAACAGGCCTCAAACAACCATACTGGACGAGCCGCGGTCTGGGGGCCACAGTCCACACCGACTGCGGGAAAAGCAGCGCACCGAGCGGTCCCGCGGCCGCGGTCTGCACTGACCGCAGTCCCGACCGCGGGTTTGCGAACAGTCTGAAAATTTCAGAGCAACCAATTTCCGACACCAAAAATCACAACAACCACACATTGTAAACCCTTGACTGATATTGGGGAACACTTTTCTTCAATCCACAAGCCCCCGAACGTCACCGAATACTCCAAATTCACCAACAATCGTTCCAACCCTAAACACCCCAAAATCATCAACATCAACATCCACAATTTAGGAAAAACATTGAATCTCAACCAAGGGGACTTACCTAGATCCTTAAGTCGGATTGAAACCCTTCCAACACTCCGAATCGAACAAGAGAGCAATAGGGTTTTGAGAGCACAAAGGATGAAGGCGACATAAAGTAATCTGGTCTGCAGCAAATGAGAATAGTCTAGGGTTAGAATTAGGATAAAAGGCTGAACCAACATGGGCCGAAGCCCAATGGGCCAAATCTAGAACTCCCGCGGTCCTTGCAGACCGCGGGCCCGACCGCGGACAAACTAGCGCGTCGCTCGCTCACGCAGCCGCGGTCCATTTTGACCGCTGTCTTGACCGAGGTTCTGGCAGAAAGCTCAGGACATTACATTCCTCCCCCCTTAGGAACATTTTGTCCCCGAAATGAAAGATCAAGGAAAAACGCTGAAAAGGATTACCTCAACGAGGCCTCGCCAGTCGAATTCGGGATATTTGGTAAACATGAACTCCTCCGTCTCCAAGGTCGCATCTTCCCTACCGTGTCTCAACCACAACACTTTAACCATTCGAATAGTTTTATTTCTCAAAACGTTTTCATTCTCATCCAGAATCGCCACTGGATGTTCCTCACATTCCAAGGACTCATCCAATTCAACCTCATTGGGCTTAATGATTTTACTCGGATCTGATACAAACTTCCTCAGTTGAGAAATGTGGAACACATTGTAGACTCGTCCCACCTCCATCGGTAATGCCAACCAATACGGCACCTTTCCAACTCTCTTGATGATCTCGTAAGGGCTTGTAAAACGTGGGCTCAGCTTGCCCTTCTTGCCAAACCTCTTCACACCTCGAACAGGTGACACCCTCAACAACACCAAATCCCCTACCTCAAATTCAAAATCCCGTCGACCAATGTCTGCGTAACTTTCTGTCGATCTTGTGCCTCTCTCTGTTGGCCTCAAATAATCCTCACAAGTTCTGTTGTCTGTTCTAACAATTCCGGACCCAACATGATCCTATCCGAAGGATCGTCCCAACACAAAGGGGTACGTCATCGACGTCCGTACAATGCTTCAAAAGGTGGCATTTTGATACTCGACTAATAATTGTTGTTGTACGTGAACTCCACTAGATCTAGTCGATCCTCCCAACTACCTTGGAAGTCCAACATAAATGCTCGGAGCATGTCCTCCAAGGTGCGATTCGTTCTCTCCGTCTGTCCATCCGACTTGGGATGCCAAGCTATGCTCATACTGATCTGAGTCCCAAAGGCCTTCTGAACCTCCCTCCAAAACTGAGACAAGATCCGCGAATTTCGGTCTGATACAATCTCCTTCGGAACCCCAAATCTGTTTACCACATGCTGGATGTATGCTCGAGTCAGTTGTTCTATACTCCAGTTCAGTTTCATCGGAATGAAGACCGCACACTTTGTCAACCTGTCCAAAACAACCTAGATGGTATCCATACCCCGCCTAGTCTTAGGCAATCTCGTCACGAAATCCATCGATATCGATTCTCATTTCCACTCAGAAATGTCCAACGGCTGTAGTAATCCCATAGGTCGCATATGTTCGACCTTTACTCTCTGAAAAATCGTGCATCTCGCTACGAATTCCGCAACATCCCTCTTCATGTTGTTCCACCAGTAGTTCTGTCGAATATCTTTGTACATCTTGGTCACACCAGGATGTACCGAATACTGCGTACTGTGAACCTCTTTCATCACTCTCCCCTTCAAATCCTTGCGTGCACCAGGTATGCACCAACGATCTCCACATCGCAAAACCCCTCGAGCATCCACTCAAAAGCCGGGTGTTCGCCCCAACTGAATCTTCGACCTCAGGGTCGCCATCTCCTCATCCCCACTCTGACTACTAGCAATCTCCTCCAACAACGAAGGAGCAACCACCAGGGCATGCACACACTGTCGAACTCCACCACGAGGCATCAACACAATCTCTATCCTCCCAAACTCCCTCCTCAACTCTATGCCCATCATCAATGACCCCACTGTATGGTGCTCCTTCCTACTCAATGCATTAGCCACCCTATTTGTCTTACCCTCGATGTACTGTATGTCGGTGTCGTAATCCTACAGAAGCTCCACCTCCTCTTCCAAGCACTCATGTGCTCTTGAGTATACAGACATCTCAGATTCTTATGATCGCAAAAGATTTTGCTCTTGGCACCATACAGGTAATGTCGCCAAATCTTCAGAGCATGGACCACTGTAGCCATCTCCAGGTCATACGTAGGATAGTTCACCTCATGTGGTTTCAACTCACGAGAAGCAAATGCAATCACTCTGCCATGCTGCATCAACACACATCCCAGTCCCCTGTGGGAAGCATCCGTGTAAACCTCGAATTCCCCAGAATCATCTGGTAGTACTAACACTAGAGCCTCAGTCACTGCCTTCTTGAGCTATTCAAAAGCCCTCTCACACTCTCCATCCCAATGAAACCTGACATCCTTCCTTAACAGTCTAGTCATTGGTTGTGCTATCTTCGAGAACCTATTGATGAAGCGACGATAATACCCCACTAATCCCAAGAAACTGCGGATCTCACTCACGTTCTTTGGAGTCTGCCACTTCAATGTCGCCTCCACCTTTGCTGGATCCACCGAGATCCCGGCACCAGAGACAATGTGTCCCAAGAAAGACACCTTCTCCAACCAAAACTCATACTTCGAGAGCTTAGCATACAGCTTTTGTTCTCTTAGTGTCGTCAACACTGTCCTCAGGTGTCCCTCATGTGCCTGTCTACTGGGAGAGTAAACCAGGATGTCGTCTATAAATACCGCAACACACCTGTCCAACCACTGTCTAAACACCCGATACATCAGATCCATGAAAATTGCCGGCACTTCGTCAACCCTAATGGCATAACTGTGAACTCGTAATGGCCATACCTTATCCTAAACGCAGTTTTAGGCCGATCCGCCTCAGCCACTCTGATCTGATGATAATCGGATCTCAAATCAATCTTCAAGAACACGCAAACACCCCTCAACTTGTCGAACAGATCATCGATACGGGGCAGAGGGTACTTGTTCTTCACGGTAATCTAATTCGGTCCTCTGTAATCGATGCAAATCCTCATACTCTCATCATTCTTTTTCACAAATAAAACAGGTGCGCCCCAAGGTGAACCACTGGGCTGGATATAGCCCTTCTCCAACAAATCCTATAACTGAGCCTTCTGCTCCCTCAACTCTGCCAGAGCCATACAATAGGGAGCCTTAGCAGTTGGAACAGAGCCAGACATCAGCTCAATAGAAAAGTCAATCTCTTGAGCAGGTGGGAGACCAGAAATCTCATCGGGAACACATCCCTGAATTCAAACATGATGGGAATTTCAGAGACAGCTGAGACCGCTGCCCTCATGTCATGTACCAGACATAGATAAATAGGATAACCCCTGCGTAGAAGAGATGTCATAGACAACACAGAAATAATCTTGATATTAGGCAGAACAATAGTAGGACGGTATGAAACATAAGTACCATGTGCATCTCAGAAAGAAATACGTGGAATCCCACAGTCAAGACGGGCACGATGGCGTGACAGCCAATCCATGCCTAGAATAGCATCGAACTCTGCCAAACTGAACACCACGAGGTCAGCCACAAAGCCCCGGCCCTCGATGGTCACCACAGTATCAGGCAGCAATGAATCACACTCTCGGATCTCCCCTGAGGATAACGAAATTGGAATCCTATACGGCACCAACGGCCCTAACTTGTGCCCGCGCACAAAGTCAGCAGCTATGAATGAGCACGAAGCTCTGGAATCGAAAAGTACGAATACTGGATGGGTCACAACCACAATAGATCCTAAGACATAACAACAAGGAATAATCATCCTAATTCGTATATCAAAAAGGAAACAAAAGAACGATGCTAAAGAAAATCGCGAAATTAAAACATACCCGCCATCACATCGTCACGGCGATCAGCCGTAGCCTTCTCAATCACATTCAGACGGCCCCCACGCCTAGCCTGAACCTGTCTAGCTGGATCAGCAGCCACTACCGCTCTCTGTTGCTGATGTCCTCCCTGCTGCGCTACCGGACAATCTCTCTTGAGGTGGCCCACCCCCTGGCAACCCCAACAAAGACGCTGATCGTCCTGAACCGGTGCACGAAGCTATCCCTCGTCACCTCTACCTCTGCCTCCACCTCGACTGCTAGCTTAACCACAACCTTAGCCTACAGCCCTAGGGCGTCCACCACCC
>MAYD01761234.1:0-10559 GCA_001909325.1 Ruellia speciosa
TTCAAAACATTTTAGCAGATATGAAAAAAACGGGCGAGGAACATTTTTCCTCGCCCCACGCGTGAGGCGAGGAACTGGGCGAGGAAACTGCGCCTCGCCCAGTGACGGTTTTTTTTGTAGTGTTAATTGCCCCTTCTCCGACTTCATCCAGAACTCTTTCATGCACTGTCAGGCCTCCATTTAAGTTGTAATTTATATGATATTATAACAATGTTTGCATCTATATACATATTTAATCAATTATTAAATTTAATTAATTTATAAAATTTATATATTTATTTAAATTAATTTAATAACATGTTAATTATTAATCATAGTTAAATAATAATTTTTTTAAAAAAAATCAAAATAGCAGGTGATGAAAATTCATTTCATCGCCTATATACGTTCTCGCCTTTTAGGTGACAAAATAATTCCGTCGCCTATAATGCAATTTTTGTAGTGATAGAGATAACCTCTCTTAGGCAAGCAAGTAAAATATTATAGTATATTGTTTAAAATACGTCGAGTGTTGTTAAAAAGTTTATTTTTAAATCATATATAAATTCAACAGAAGTTTCCAACTTCAACAACATTGGTTGAGCTTTACATGTGCAGCTATAGTGGGTTTGGTGTAAAAAAAGCAAAAACCCATTGTTATCTAAAATTGCGATAAGAGCCTTGCTATCGGCCACCTCATTGATGAGTAAGCGTGTAAGGGCACCAATAACGGAGGCAGCTCCATTTAATTTTTTTTTAAAAAAAATAAAAATTCGCACCTGTCCCGATTAGGGATAGGAGGCAGCTCTGCAAATCGGTCACTCGCAGAGCAACCCAAATTTGGATTGCTCTGCCACATATTTATTTATATTTTTTTTCTACTGTTGCTTTCCCATTGCCCTTGCCCTAAGACGATCCCAAACCGGCCTCTTGTGTCCGAGCCGGACGTCCATGCTTGCTTGCCACTTACAACCAAAAACGGACATGTATGAGTGTATGCATGGAGATAAGACTGAGACACAAATGATAAAGTGGAATATGGTTTTCTTGGGCTCCGTTTCCCTCATTTTTTTACTAATTTTCTTCTCGAGTTTTGAGCTAGACGTTATCCCTTGGCCTCTTATATATTCAGCCCATGCGAGCTGCTCCTTCCCATCCCCATACATCATTTGTACAGCTATCTAGCTAGCTATCTTCTCTCATTTTTCTACCCCAAATTTCTCCTCACTTCTAACCATGTCTGCATCATTCTCAGTCCCTTCCATGGTATATAAATACATATATATGCAGAATGTACTGCTTTTTATTTATTAATATGTTATAATTGCGGTTTAATTAATTAATTTTAATTTGTTGAACAAACAGATAATGGAGGAAGAAGGGAGATTCGAAGCAGAAGTGGCTGAGGTGCAAGCATGGTGGAACTCGGAGCGATTCAAGCTGACGCGCCGCCCTTACTCCGCCCGTGACGTGGTGGCCCTCCGCGGCAACCTCCGCCAGTCCTACGGCTCCAATGAGCTCGCCAAGAAGCTCTGGCGGACCCTCAAGACCCACCAGGCCAACGGCACTGCCTCCAGGACCTTCGGCTCCCTGGACCCTGTCCAGGTCACCATGATGGCCAAGCACCTTGACACCATTTACGTCTCCGGCTGGCAGTGCTCCTCCACTCACACCACCTCCAACGAGCCCGGCCCGGATCTTGCCGACTACCCCTATGACACCGTCCCCAACAAGGTGCAGCACCTCTTCTTCGCCCAGCAGTACCACGACCGAAAACAGAGAGAAGCCAGGATGAACATGTCCCGGGAGGAAAGGTCCCGGACCCCCTTCATCGACTATCTCAAGCCCATAATTGCCGACGGGGACACCGGATTCGGCGGCGCCACCGCCACCGTCAAGCTCTGCAAGATGTTTGTCGAGCGCGGCGCCGCTGGGGTGCACATCGAGGACCAATCCTCTGTCACCAAGAAATGCGGCCACATGGCCGGGAAAGTCCTCGTCGCCGTTAGCGAGCATATTAACCGTCTCGTGGCGGCGCGGCTGCAGTTCGACATCATGGGCGTGGAGACCGTCCTGGTGGCGCGGACGGATGCTGTGGCGGCTACTTTGATCCAAACCAATGTGGATTCTAGGGATTATCAGTTTATCCTTGGGGTCACCAATCCAGGGCTCAGGGGAAAGCCCCTGGCGTCGATCATGGCCGAGGCCATGGCTGCAGGGAAAACAGGGCCTGAGCTGCAAGCCATTGAGGATAACTGGCTGGCAATGGCGAAATTGAAGACGTTTTCGGATTGTGTTGTTGATGCCATCAACAGCTTGAATATTGGAGAAATGGAAAAACAGAGGAAACTCAATGAATGGATGAATCATTCGAGCTACAATAAGTGCTTGTCGAATGAGAAAGCTAGGGAGATCGCGGACAGGCTCGGCCTGGGAAATCTTTTCTGGGATTGGGATCTGCCAAGAACCAGGGAAGGATTCTACAGGTATATATAGATATAGATATAACAACAAATATTTTGAATTTAAAACCATCAAGCTGATTTAACTACCTTGTGTAGGTTCAAGGGATCGGTGAACGCGGCGATTGTCCGCGGATGGGCTTTTGCGCCACATGCCGACCTGATCTGGATGGAGACGTCCAGCCCTGATTTGGTGGAGTGCACGGAATTTGCACGAGGCGTGAAGTCTATGCATCCAGAGACAATGCTGGCGTACAACTTGTCGCCATCGTTCAACTGGGATGCATCCGGAATGACGGATCAGCAGATGGTGGACTTCATACCCAGGATTGCAAAACTGGGGTATTGCTGGCAGTTCATCACCCTGGCAGGGTTCCATGCGAATGCCCTGATAGTCGACACATTTGCCAGGGATTTTGCCAGGAGGGGCATGCTGGCGTACGTCGAGAGAATCCAGAGGGAGGAGAGGAACAATGGGGTGGATACATTGGCTCATCAGAAGTGGTCTGGAGCAAATTACTATGATAGGGTTCTCAGGACTGTCCAGGGAGGGATCACTTCCACTGCTGCCATGGGAAAAGGCACATTCTTACATACTATTTGTGCTCAAATTTGGACAAGAATGGATGGATTCTGAATTGATTTTTTTGTTTTGTGGGAATTTTGCAGGGGTGACTGAGGAGCAATTCCAGGAGACATGGACAAGGCCTGGGGCAACAAATGTGGCAGCTGATGGCAGTGTTGTGATGAAATCAAGAATGTAGGTGTGAAGGTCTGAAGGTCTGAAGGAAGTGTGTACCAGCTTGGAATCTTGTGGAATTGTTTGTAATAAAAGATTTTGAGTTCACAAATAATCAACATTGTTTGTTGGGCGAAGCAGCTTTCTAGGCTTTTTGTGCCAGAATTATTGTCAGTTTTTATTGATAAATAAAAGAAAATCAAGAACCATTGTCGCAACAATTACTGTACGATTTCTAGTTCAAACATTTAACTCAGCTGCCAAATCAAGATCTTCCAAAACATGGTAATAAACAGAGTCACAGATGCTTACTGGACGATTTTAAGCCCTCTTTTTCCTATTAAGGGCAGGTCTTTTCCCGGCTGTGCTGCTTTTACCCGAACAAGACAACACCAGACCGCGCAACAAAGCTAAAAGGGCAAATCCCAAAAATGGGTAGTACATCTTTAAGAGCTTATCGGATGCTTGGTTGGACAAGGTCAGCTCGGACAGTACGGCGACCTGAAACCAAGCAAAAGTAAGAAGATAAAATGGGTACTACTGTTCCTGTCGAATTGCAGGCATAGAAAATGCCATACGCAGCATTGCGACTCTATCAACTCTACCAGCTATAGTAGCTAAATAACAAAGGATTCGACAAGAAATTACAGCTACAGTAGCTAAATAGCAAAGGATTCAACGAGAAATGACATAAATGATGAATGGACATAACTGGGAGAATGTTCCAACAGATACCGAACTGATGATTGGCACGACATATTTTATCCACAACAATCGACGATTAAACAATGAAGATGCTTTACTCGTTTCACACGAATGTCACAACAATACACACACATTCAAGCTTCAAGAGATAAAAGTATGTTTGAAACATGCTTGTCAAAACCTTCCAACAATGTTCTTCACAAATCAAACCAGCAACTCACCACAACAACATTAACCTGATTGAGAAAAAAGATCACAATTTCACCAAAATTCCCATTCCCAAATCCCAATCAAAAAATCCCAGCAGAAACGTGACCTAATTTCAACCAACAAATAACCAGACATGAACTCAGGAAGAAACCATAATCTCAATAAACTAATCAGACAATTTTGCAGAAAAACAGTGGTTTACCATGGAAGTCAAAGTGGAGGCGCCATACATCAAACAGGTGGTGGCAAACCATGACTTCCCCGCAGCAATGCCGTAGAGACACAGTACAGCAAGAGGCCACTGGAAAACGAGCTCGAGCCAGACGATGCCCACGAAGAAATGTGGCTTCTCAGACACCAAATAGTCGCCGTACTCCTGCGCGTACCAGCTCTTGAGCTCCACCAGAAATGGGGGAAACAAGTGCGCCGGAAAGCACGTCTGGGCGTCGATCAGCGGCGCCACGATTGCGATCACGAGGAAGAAGACAAAGAGCACCGCATCGACAAGCTTGCATAAAGCGCCCATTGTTCTCGCTCCGGAATCGAAATTTGGGTTTCGTTTTCGATCGAGATTTGGTGTTTTTTAATGTAAAGGGGATCTCAGATTGTTGGATGCCCCTCCGGCTGCGGATGTTTTTTGGAATTTGCTTTTTTTTTTTTTGTTTTTTTAAAAATATATACTCAGATACTCTCCTCCCAAATCTAAAACCCTAGAGAACGAATTCCCAAATCTAAAACCCTAATTTGATATCAATTAATTATTAATCAGTTCTCAAGGGCTGTCGTCTTCCTTTCCCCAATACCCAATACAAATTACAAATTGCAGCGTCAGTTATCTGAGTTAACTAACAGTAATATCGTGTCATATCTGTGTCATGTCTGAACAAAATCCATTTTCACCTGTCCTGCAGCTCAGTGGGTTGGCTGGTGTGCTGTTGGCTGCTGGAATCACTGCTTTTCCTCCTCAGCAAGTCCTTTATTTCGGCTTCTTTTCTGTCCACAAAATCCATCAGACCCTTGAATCTGGTGTTTCCATTTTGCTCCTCTACATCCCCTTGTTCTGCATCAGCACTGTTGAATCTGTTGAACTGCAAAAACACCCTGCAGAAGAACACTGTCAGCGCTGCGAAGCAGGCCACACCGCATATCAGAAACAGGCCCCAGAAGCTTTTGAGAGAAAGCTGGCTGTCTCCAATTTGCCCTGTCTGCCCAGAGCATCCGCCTTTGGACAGCCATTCGTCGTGGATTCTCTGAAGGTCCCCATTTTCTGATAGTTGGAGGATCGCGGTTGATAAGTCTACTGCAAGCGGGGAGTCACGGTGGAACGCCTGAGAGATGCATGGATTATTAAGTCTCTTTTATCAGCTTGAATGTTTAGGTGAAAGAATATATTATATCATGACATGAAATTGAAGTTATACTTACGAATCCCCATCCGGTCTTGGTGAACTCCCGTCCCACGACACTGAAAGTGCACTTTGCGCTGGATAAGAAAAGCTCGACATATGGACGCTCATCGACAATGGCAGCAACCCCGCCGCCACTAGGACCTTGTTCAAGGGCCCAAGCGTATTCTTCTTGGGTTTTCAAAATACGTAGTCTTGAGGCTGCAATGTTCAACTCGTGGATAAGATAGCTATACGCAAATGACCCATCCTGAATCCCAATTGGATCAGAACCCATGATCAAGCTGTCTATTCCTTGAATTCTCGAAGAAAGTTGCTGAACTGTGAGGATTGACGTCAAGCTAGCTGTATAGCTTGAATTGATAATCAACACGACGAAAAGCCACAATATCAGCACCAGCCGGCCTAATGTGCTTACAGTGTTTTCTCCTGCACAGAGATGGTTTTGATCAATAAGTGAGCTAGAAATTTCGACAAATTTGAGATAAGTGATGACAATGTCCAAATGAGAAACTTAGAAAGGTTAACTAACAGATTGTACTCACTGTGTGAGAAGAACATTGTCGAGAAACTAAACCTGAAATATTGCAAACCGATTCAATGAGAACACCAAGCATATATATGTTATAAGAAGACAATGGGAAAACACTGACCAGATGATGGTGACGAGTTGTTGACTTGGAGAGCCGCGGAACTCTGTGTTCATTCGATGCTCAAGAATCCAAACAACAGCTCCCACAAAAATGAAGAAAATTCCCGTTACACCCCACATTTGCCAGGTAAATGGCTTGAGGAAGGACCATGGACTGGATATAACCTGCTTGACAGGAGCAAGTACAACGAGCCCCGACTCCAAGTAAGGTTGTGTAAACTCCACAATCTTCGATCTGTTTCTAGTGATCGTCACATCCCCAACTGCTGCATCATATTTCTGCAGGAAAAGAACAAAAATAAGTTCCCAATTTTCGTTGTGGTAATTTTATTCTACTATTTGGTTTTAGCAGGTAAAGAGACAACTCAATGGTGGCACATCGTGTAAGACGAGGAAGAAAGAGCTCACGTTTTGTGCAACGTCGTTCACAAGATTATTGAAGGAAGGGTTTCTATGGCCATTTCCATATAAGATATATTCGTGAGGAACAGGGTAAGGCAGTAACTCAACTGCCGCTTCAAATACATCAATGCAATATCCTTTCACACCCAAGGGACCTCTATCTTTTGTGACAAAATCGAGATATGAAACCCTATAAGGCACCGCAATCTGAAATGGCTTCCCATTGTTCGGGAACACCCACCCTCGTGGCTTCTTTGTAGTTTCACCAGGCCATATCACACTATGGAGATGTTGAGTACCAAACGAAGTGTCTGCTGGCTTTTTATATAAAGTTTCTGGAGGAACAATGGAGAAACCTGAGTGGTTCGACCAATAACCAAGCTTCCGGGAACCACTCCCACCAATATTGAGAATATCAAACACCGGCTGAATAAAATTCTTGTCTGAATCAAATAGAATTTCGCCAGTTAGACCAGTGAAGTTTGTAGAAAGAAGAAACTGGAGCAAACTTGGGCCTTGGTTAAAGACTCGGAGGGATGAGAAATTGACAACACTACCATTGCTGCTTTGCAAACTTGGATCTTCAGAAAAGCTTATAGTTCCACCACTCTTCAGAAAAACATCAAGCGCCTTGGCTAGCAGCCATACAGTATCGTATGCATATAGGGCATAGGTATTGAACTTTGGGGTTTTACTATTCTTGAGACTTCGCCAACGAGAACTAAACTTCGTCTTGGGATCAGAATCTGGAATGTGATGCCTGAATGCAATCACCCCTTGTAACTGATCATCTGTGTTGGGATCAAATATTACTGAAGAATCAAGAAAAGAAGGAAGCCAATCCGTGGCAATCCAAACATAGCCCTTGCTCATCATTCCCAGCCTTTTTGCTACCGTAAAGACATTGAGACCAGAATCAGGATTAACATGCACAACAAAAACCCGAGATTCCAACAAGTCTACTTCCAACAATAAGCTGTCAATATCACTCGTTGAAGCCCCGGGTGGAAGGGCTCCCTTGTAAGAAATCCTGGCACGGTGCTTTACGAGCGCACTGTCCAATGCAGAAATCCCATTTCTACCGTATTCATCATCAACATAAATGGCAACTACTTCTCTCCATTCAAAATATGCAACCAGGTCAGCAACTGCATACATTTGAAAATGATCACTTATGGTAGTGCGAAGGAAGTATGGATACTGCAGAGCCAATAGAGTGGGGTCTGTGGCGCCAAATGACAAAAGGGGCACATGAAGTTCGTTCACGACAGAGGAGATCATATGGGCTATCCCGGATGACTGTGGACCAACTATTGCAATGACATCTTTCCCCACCAGCTGCATAGCTACATGAGTAAGGAGGCCCTGTCAAAATCCCCTCATTTTCCTTATTTGCTGAAATCAAAGTAAAAACCGATAGACAGAGAGCAACAATTCTAAAAGATTTGTCCAACATTGATTCATTTCTATTTTGCAGTTTGCACTTTATGTTCATTTGGTTTTCCTTCCATAGACATGATCAAAATACTTCAATACACAATAAAAATGAAGGTATTACCATTGGAACTCATCCCGGAGAGGAAATACTATCAATTTCTTCAATGAGCAACAATTATTAAACAGAGTTGAAAATTAAATGTGTCAAGATGAGAGAATTAAAATCAAGGCAGAATTTTTAACCAGTTTGGTAAATCAGCACATAAGTGAAAGGTGAAAAAGAAAGCTGTAAATGAAAGTTGCTAACAGGAATAATTGTAATAATATTAGGCACAGCGGTAACTAGGATTCTTTCCTAATCAAGTAATGACTCTTATATGGCTCAAATCTTTTCTTCTCTAAAAGTCCTATTTGTGGTAGGATCCTCTTGCCTAATTTTCTAAGACTAACTCATTCGGCCAAGTTGGTTTGACTGGACTGATCTGTAAGCTTTGGCCAATGTCCTCTTGTAGTCGACCAAAGCCTTGTGTAGGCCAATATGCCCAACCAGTGCTATTGGTTGCCTTCCGGGACTTTGGCTTCGATTGTCCTCAACCCAAGTACCTTTAGCTTGATTTAAAATCTTATACATCATTCTTGAACCGAGGCCCATTAAGTCAAGGGTTAATTATAAATACAATCGATCTTAGCCAAATGTTTAAACCAAGAAGGAGATGCATTAGTTTATATCTATTTATATAAATTCATCAAAAACGCCCATCATGTTCCGATGCAAAATAACCATTTTATCTAGATACTTACAAAAAAGATCCATCATTTCCTATTTATTCAAGTAGTAATTCCTTCAACGCCTAAATGTTATCATAAGCTTAGAACTATTAAATGAGTCAATCGTATTAAATTTTCAAGCATGGCTCAAGTCATTGACGAGTTGAGTTCAAGCTCGCTCGATAATTAAAGAGATCGAGCTCGACTTGATTTGAGTTTTTCTTCGAGGTCAAGTTCGGCTTGTTAGTCATAAACAAGTCGACCTGCCTTATCGAGCTTTTTAAATATAATTTTAAAAACTTATTTATAAAATTACTAATTAACCTTCTAAACGAGTTTAATCGAATACTTATCGAACCAAACCTACTCGTCTCATTTACTTTTTGATCATTGAGCTCTTTTACGAATCAAGGCAAGCCTTAGGTTCGTTTATTTTTACAACTCTAAATTCTTCTCAAGAAAATTCAACAACATCCAAAAATTAACCTTGATATCAAAGCCATTCAATGAGAGAACATTTTTCAGATAATCAAATCTTAATATTGAAGTTGTCATACCTTCAACCGTTCCCAAAAATCCGCTGCAATTGGTGTCCTGCAAGATGAGATTGAGCTTTGTGTCCTTCAGAATGGCCGTGTCCGAATTCACATCCTCAACAGCTGCAACAACAGCTGGCCCAGCAGACCTCCCAATGGCTGAATCAAAAGTGAACAAACTCCCAACATTCACCACCCTTTGCCCACCAAAACCACCACCCGAATTCCCTGTCTCGCCAAACACACCCATTCCAAACCCCACACAGAAAACCAGAAACACCAAAACTCCCTTCATAAATACAGACCCCTCCATTTTTAGCACCAAAATTCACACACTCAGTTATGCCAAAACACTATTTGAACATTTCATCGAACACCTTGAGCAATCCTCAAAACACCCCAAAATTAGAGGCTTAATAATGACAATGGTCAAAATAAATCACATCAATTTAAGGATATCAAAAATGTGCAAGTATAAATGGTGACCTCACAAGTCACAAACTGCAAAAATAAAATCCTATTTTTATATTAATACAGCATCACAAAAATGGGGTGGGGTGGGCTGTTTGAAGAGGGGTTGTGAATCAATCTAAATCAGAGCTTATTCAAATGCAAAACCAATGGAAGGAAGACAAATTGCCTCACTGCCAAAGCACAACATGGATAAATTGCAACAGCAGATACCGACAAGAAAAAACCAAGTGGCACCTAAATTAATATTCCATGTAATAATGAATGTAGTAATAGAATGAAATTCCCACATTGGGGGAAAACTGGACTATACATTATTATACACTATTATTACACATGAAGAAACTTAGTTAGCTGCTTCATTTACCTGAAGTTTGAACATTACATTAAAAAAAAACCAAGTGATTATCAACACTCATTATGGGAAGCACATGAATTTATAGACCAAATAAACAATTGAGAGACTGAAAAGCCTAGATTGCAAGCTAGGACAAGAATTATGCTTTCTTGTCTGTTTTCACTGGCTCCACATTTTCCTGTTCTTGCCTTTTTCAAACTTTAATTGGTAAAAAAGTGAGGTTTTGGTTGTGAAGATACTAGCTACTTCGATTACAGTAGTATATGGCATATGGGTTTTATATAATTCAGTTAAATTACTAGTATTCCTACATGGGAAGGTTCAGGCATTCACTCCAGATGTCGGCAGTATGTAGTAACAGTTGCCAGCGCCAACCTGCATTCTATTATTTTATTCAAGAATCAATAACGATCAGAATAATTATTTTTCTAAAA
>MAYD01761332.1:0-11100 GCA_001909325.1 Ruellia speciosa
GAAAAAGAGGAGATTAGCTACAAGTTATCAACCACCTCAGCAAAGTTGCGTCCCGATTTTCATTTAACCATGCAATCAAATATAGTTTTAACCTTCCTACAAGAAACAAGTTTGTATCAATTTACAAAACAAAATGTGAACTAGACCAATTTGATTAAGACACATATCAAGCCATGCTATAAGTATTCTTTCTGCCAGTTTTTTCTGCTTTCTTTGTAGGAACTGTGACATGGAAAACAATGCTCGACACAATAGTCTGGCTTGTTTCCATTCTTATTTTTCGAATTTCACTAATCCGTTTGTGTGCACCGAATTTTGACCTTACGATAGGAAGAAAGGGAGAGTCGACAGGATAAAGTCTTAATGCCGTGAGAGTTTGCAAGTCAATTTTGTCTTTATAGATATCTATCATACCAATGATTAATTTAAAATTCATTAAGTTACAAGATAATTGCATTCGACATTTCTTCTGAACTAATCAAATTACAAAACAAGAACTAAGCATTACTCCAAATTATTCCAGTACTGTTGGTCCAGAAAGCTCAGTGACCATTCACGTATTAAGAAAATTTTCCATATGCCCCCTATTCTACAGCAGACAACACTAGTCACAAATATCTATCCAATCCTTCAGTCCTTACGAGTGGAAGCATAATCAAACAATTATTACTCAAAATTTTGGATTGAAATGGTTTAACGTCTTCATATCAATTGGTAATTTAATGCGAGAAATGACTGTTTCAAAAACTCGAGAATGACATTGTGTTCCAATTTCTAGCATTGCACCGACCATCCAATGCCCAAAAACTATATTTTAACACTCATCAAAGTTCATAAGCGATGTAACTAATTGAGATAACGAAGGAAAAGCAATACCGTAAAGCCTTTTGGAAACCACCGAAATAAGAATAGGAGAAATCCGTTGTGTCAAATCTGAGTCTGATAGTGGTGCCAAGCTTCCGAACGGATGATGTAAATAAAGCAGTGAGCAGTCCAGACACTGAGAGGAAATTGCAAGAAAAAGGGAATGCGAGGAAGACAAGGAAAATCGCCCAAGAATGGGAAATTGAATCATTAATTGAGAATAAATATGTGAAAAGATGCACGGAAAGCTAAAAGCCACCTTAAAAATTGTTTTTTTAAATAAATAGACGATGAATTCAACATACAAGCATATTTTTCAAAAACTTACTGTGAAACTAAAATGAAACATTTTTTACTCAATAATAAATTATGTCAATATATATTTCAAAGTATCTGTTTAACTGTGCTAATTAATTTTTGTGTTATATTGTATAATTAAAAAAAGTACAATTTTTATGAACTTTAATGACATAAATAGGTTTGTTTGATGAACACAGCGAATTAAACACGAATACAAAATAAATGAACGAACATGCACACATTCAATTGATAAACTGAACATGACATGAGGTTTTCAATTCGATACATAAATGGATTCAAGGAGAGCCGCCCTTACCAAAATCAGCAGTTGTTCAATGAAGATCTTGTGTTCAACAACACCGTTTGTTGGTACACAAAGGTGGTTTTGTTGTTACAAAAAATACACTTTTGTATAAACCGATCTACACTTTTGCATAAGCCCACCTTGTGGCATAAAATGTAAGTAACAAAAAGAGCTATTGCCAAACTACTATATAGCCCAATTTATACAACAGAAGTACAAAAATTTAAAAAAAAAAAAAAAAAAAACAGGTTTCGTGTAAACCCGTTTTATGGTCCTATCACCACCAAATCCGATCCCTAAGTGCCACCTAACGGTTACCACTATTAAATGACAAATATCTTACCCATCACCATAAGAGATCAATACTTGTCAATTATATCAGATAAAAAATACACATAAAAATTTCAGATCAAAGAGGAAAGGATGTACAAGTCGAAGAACAAAGTCCTGAAGCCACATCCCTCCACAAAACAACTCAAGATTATTTATCAAACAAGGGATCTTTAAATTATGTTCACAGTATAAAATAAAACTCCCAAAATAATCTATTTTTGTCTGTTAAATTCTCTTAAAAAGAAAAGTCTGTTAAACAGACCCACATTACAATAATAATCTCTGAATTTAAATCTGCTAAATATCATGCAGTTACAAATCCATACTCTACTAATATCATCCTGGGAAAATCAAAGCCTGCTGCCAACACAGGTTTTTTAATCCACATTTGACACTGGTGATATATATCTGCATAATTGTATGCATAATGATTCTTTATTCTATACAAAATCCACAAGAAAATACATTAAAACACGCCAACGTTCAATTGATATTTATATTTACCTGTATCTATGACTCATTCATGAACACAGCACTGTGACCATTAGCTTTCAGGAATTTCTTCAACAAAAGAACCACAATTGCAATGGTAAGCCCCAGAGCGGCCAATGTGAGCAAGCGATCATCAGCTTGTCTGGGAGGCCTCCTTGCCACAGCCACGGGCCTCTGCAACAGCTGCTGCTCACCACTTGTAGGTATATCAGCAACTGAATTGGATAACTGGGAGTCATGGGTATTTTGAGGTGTTTCGTTCTGTGTTTCAACTATCGCAACATCTGCAGATGCATTAGGAATGTTTTCTGCAACTTCATTTCTGGGTTGGGGTTGAGTTTCACTCTCATTAGTTTCGGTCTGTGGCACTTCAGATTCCACCTCACCTTGAGGGACTGGAGGCGCTTTGCTCCACATGTATTCATGAATCTAAGCAAGCACATTTATTAGTATAAGGTGGCCAATTATGGAAAATAAATTCAGATATCAAAGCTCAACATACTTCCTCAATCAACTTTAGGCGTTCTTGGGATCCAAATTTTGGAGGTGCTTCACGGGATTTGATTGCAAGGGCTCGCCTCTCTTCCTTTGTGTAATCCAATGATCCCAATGCACCATTCGGGCTTGTGGGCATAAATGCAATTAGAGCTGTCAAAGCAGTCCGAACTGCCACAACAACACTCTTTGTAACTCCCCAAATATGCAAAGTTAAGCCTTTTACATGCCAAATTCAATAAATTTAAAATCATAAAAACTCACCACTCCAAGATGGTTGCCAGTGTTCTGGATGATGATTTGAAATGCTCAAGCAGATCTTGGTTTGGGTTTCGAAACGACCATTTGGCTGAAATGATGAAAATGAAAAAAGTTAGTTAACTTCCAAAATGTTATAAATGCCAGTGAGAGACACAAGAAGAATAGAGCAATACCGTCAACAACATAAATGAAGGTGGTTTAAAAGGATATTCAGCGGGCAACTGAATTCTTCCATGATATATTCCTCCCTCGAACTCTGAATCTTTAGGTCCTCTGATTGCAAATTGCCATTCAAATATATTTTCCTATTACATATTTTAATCATCAGTAAATAAATAAGGAAATTTATAAGCTAAACTAAGGAAATCAAAATTGAGGGCATCTTCCCTAACACCACCCATACAAATCAAGCACCATAAAAAATTCCCTTTCTTCACCTAAACAGATGCCCGTTACAAAAGCATATGAATAGAAACAAATTACAAAAAGGATGAACCGAAATAGCAAATTCAAAAACCGGGAAGAAATAAATACACAATGAAGACGTCTAGCCAACATTATTAAATTTCTCAAACAGTAACACAGAAAAGCAATTTAATCATCCTTCACAAAATCTGAGATCTAATAATTCCAGATCCGTAATTAACAAATTATTCAAAATTCAATACAAAACTATGTAATTAAAAATAAAAAATAAAAAAAGAAAAAGAGGTGCAAAACCTAACGACGATAGCGCAAATCAGAAACAAATAAAACCGTAAATCGATACAACCTCGAGGGGAAGGCTCATGAAATCATCGGAAGGATTCGACTGCATCTCCTTGACCTCCTGCAAAATCCTCTTCACCGCGGGATTCTTCCGATTGTACTTGTCTTCCGCCATTGTTCCACCTCACCGCGCTTCTTCGCTAGATCGCACAATCGCACGAAACCAAACTACGCTGACCCACTGAGAAAGCGTGATGGATTCTACAATTCTTAGTCCTTCGCCGAATTATCATCATTCATTACGCGCACACACGTATATATGTAACCCATAGAGACACGTCTATCTATCAACGTGTTAAAATCTGATTGGCTACCCCTCCGCAAACCCTGCAGTTCATTCAGTCCTGTGAAGTTACAATGCGAAATTAAAACGTGTTTCCACTTTAATAATTCAAAAGTCGTGATTTGTGAGGAACCGGACAGCGGTGGGGTCGACCGTGCGGTTCTATGAAATTTGTTGATTTTTGTTCTTGAACGACATTTCATTACTCGAGTGAAACGCTTACAAACAGCGAGGCATCCAAACAAGAAAGATCCTTCGCAGCGCAATGCGCCAGATCATTACAACTTCGTTTGACATGGGAAAAAACAAAAGTGCTTGGGAGAATTCTCTTGATCAGATCATCTGGTAAGAACAAAAATTCTCACTGCTTTTCGGATTTACGTTCTCATGCATCCCTAATGCAATGCAAGCATTTGCTGTTTGGTATGTTTTTTTCTGCATCAATTCCGGGACTGGTCCGGCTGGATAATCATGGGCCTTGCATGGCTAGTTAGGATTGAAATTGTATGTTTGTTGTAATTAAGGAGGTGTAGTGTTCGTGGAGTCTCTAGGGTGAAAGTCTGGTATTCAATCTGAATTTTCAAAAGTTTTTAAAATAATTCAATACGGATTTTAATACTGATTTTCTTTGAATCCCAATTGAATAAACCCTCCTAACTGTCATCTTGAGTATAGTGTTTGTCATTATATGGGTGTATATATTACTAAACGTGCCCGCTATTTGGCAATTCTTTTATGGAACATTCAGTATTATTTTTGTGTTTCTCTCAATTTACTCTGTGTTTTTCTTTTAACTAATTTTGTATTTACTTTGCTGGAATTGTAGGATGTTAGTTGCCGATGTTGATGGGTAGGTGAAACTGCATCGGTCAGATTTTTTAAATTCATTCAAACAACAAGGTTCGTATTGGATAGAAATTTCTTCCTAGAAAATCATGTTACTCGAGAGGAAAAAGATTGCTTCTTTGGGTAAACATCGAAGTTGTTAACAGCTACATCGATGTTGAATTCAATTTTATGTAATAAGTTGTTATTGTCAACAAGAAATTTGTCCCGAAAAGGCTGAAATTTTTGTCATGTTATTAATGGCCATATATGTATAAGCGGTGATGGGATTGGTAGAATAGTTTTAAGAAGCTCCTTTACCACTTGCATTAAGTTCTAAAGATAGAACTAATCAACTCAATGAACAAAATGTTCCCTCTTTATTTCAGTGGATGTTCTAATAAGGATAGTCTGTCAACCTGTTTCAAGAATCAAGAAGAGAAGAATTCCTCTGGAAAAAGTAGCTTCCATGGAGTCGGAAAAATGGCCGATGCAGAAGTTGGCTTGTACTGTTCTGGCTCAGGGTTCTTTCAGGCACAGGATGATGCATCATCTAATCAAATTCTCAAAAAACCACAACATGTTGCTGAGTTTGGCAACATAGATAATGGTGTCATTGCACCACCAGTGCAATCACATGATGGTGAAGTAAGAAAGGTCGTTAGTATTGAGCCCTCATACAGAGAGCCAACTGAACCATGGGCACTGAAAAGATCATTTGCTCACCCTTTAGCATCATTTCATGTCCTTAAAATGCACAGGAGCAGGCTGCTAAGATTATATGGCAACAAGTCGAATGCAGGTTCAGCGAGTACGCAATCTAGCCTGTCAACTGAATTGATCCTTGAACTGGCAGCAGAGAAGTTTGTTAAGTCTGCATCCAAAACTATCAACAAACCGTCTGTGCTTAACCATCCATATCCACATTCCTTATTAGGCCACTCTGTTGAAGATTCCAGATCGGTTCAACTTATACTGAACCTTCTAGCTTGTGCTGAGAAAGTTGGTTACCTTCAGTATGTGCCAGCGAGGAAGCTTTTGAACAAGTGCTATATTATGAGTTCCCCTATAGGAAGTCCGATTGAGAGACTAGCATTTTATTTTGCTGAAGTTCTTTCTGAAAAGATTGATAAGGAAACTGGAAGAATTACACCAACTGACCTGTTTAAGAAGCCGTTACATTGTCTAGAAATTATGAGATGGCCGAATATGATGTTTGTTGAATTTCACAGGAAGCATCCTCTGTCCCAGATGACCAAATTTGCAGGGATTCAAGCAGTAGTGGATCATGTCACTGAATCAAGAAAGATCCACATGATTGACCTTGAGATCAGAAGTGGAATACAGAGCACAATCTTGATGCAAGCTCTTGCTGGTCGATCTGAGCATCCTGTCGAGGTCCTTAAGATCACTGCCGTGTCAACCAAATCAAAGGAAACCATAGTGAAGACCGGAGAGCAGTTGATGAGCTTTGCAGAGTCTTTGAAATTGAAATTTGTCTTTGACATAGTTATGGTTGAAGATATCTCAGAGATTGAAAGGAACTTCTTTAATGTGGAAGTTGATGAAGCCATTGCTGTCTATGCTCCATTTGTATTGAATAGTATGGTCGGAAGAGTTGATAGGCTTGAGAACGTAATGAGAGTTATTAAAGATATTAATCCTTGTGTTATGGTTGTTACTGAGATGGAGGTGAATTGCAATTCTCCAACATTTATAGGGCGCTTTGTCGAGTCTATGTTCTTCTATGGTGCCTTTTTTGATTCCCTAGCAGAGTGTATGAAGAAAGATGTGATGAACAGGTGGGAGATTGAAGCAACATGTTTCAGTTCGGCAATAAGAAATGTTCTCACAGCCGAAGGAGACGAAAGGAAGATCAGATACGTGAGCTTAAATGTGTGGAGGGCATTTTTTGCGCGTTTTGGATTGGTAGAGATAGAGCTAAGCATCTCCTCTCTGGATCAAGCAAAGCTGGTGCTTCAGAGTTATCCTTGTGGGAGATTCTGTACAGCAGGTATGAATGACAAATGCTTGATTGTTGGTTGGAAGGGAACACCACTTAGTTCAGTTTCTGCATGGAAGTTTGGGTGAGATTTTGTGTTACAAGTTAGGATTTGATTTTTACCTGTCCTCCTTCCTGTGTGTATTGAGCTTCTTTGCTGATTCCATTATAAATATTGCTGTTGAAATTTCTTCTGTTTGTAAATTTCTTTCTGATGCATTCAGCATATGTATTTGAAAGCCAAAAAGAAGTAGATACCCCTTTCTAATAGGAGATTATTTTTCTCAAGCCTCTTGCCTTACCTTAGCCGGCTGGCCAGCCAGGCCATTGAAGAAAAATATGAGGTCACTGTCCTTGGGTGATGGATTGGACTGAGTCAACAATCAACTTTTCTGGTAAATGATTCATATTTGCTTGTTATAACTTATATCATGGTCATGGATATTAAGTGAAATGCAGGAAATTTGGCAATCCGTTAAATTAGTTTCAAAGCATTAAGATACTGACCTATCTAGTTTCAATTAAGTTAGTAATTGAAAAACAATATATGATAGTTAGGAATAGGACCTGCCATTCCATAGTCCATATAAGTATGTCTGAACTTGAGATTCACCAACTACTGCATGCAGTATCACTTCAGCCTTCAGGTCATAAATCAGATGAGATGACGAAATTGTAGGCATAAGTCGAATCTTCTGTCTTCTTTTTGTGCACTGTATAGGCTTAAACTAACATCTCAAGGACAAGGACATGATGTAGAGATTTAACTGATCAAGCATGCCAGCTGTTCAGCAAGCACATTTGGTGCATCGCTGGAGTTTATACACTCACGGTTGATAGATACAAGAAAAAAAATGCCTGACCTGTAGCCTGTAGGATGGTGGGGGTTAGGGAACAGTGAACACCACGTACTACACTATTGGCATGGCTTGAAGTTTCCAATATATGTGCCCTGAATTAAAAGGTCATAGTTCAGTGTCTAACTGCACTTAATATTTAAACTTAATAGTTCAGCGGGTTTGTAACTGAATTCAGCCACTTAATAATTCAAACTTTAAATTTCAGATTTAGACTCAATTCAATTTTATCAAACAGACCCTAAGTTGGAAATAATATAAAAATTAGTTTCCAGCATATTAGTTAACATGGCACTGGGAGACCATGTTCCAATTCCAAGCATCGGTCCTTTTATCAAAAAAGTGTGTTACGTGCAATGCTTTAAGAAAAGCCCATGCCTACCTATGTAGTGCGCTAGAGGAATTAATGTGTGCGTACGTGTATCGATCGCCAAAATAAAAATGCTAGTAACATCTCTGTACTACATTAGCACAATTACTGAATTATAAGCATCATCGTTGAATTGTATATGTTATATCGTCGAATATATCTTTTTACATAATTGTTAGTATTTTTTCATTGTTGAATTATACACCATGTATTGTTGACCATACACATACAATTTTTACTTAGTTTCATTTAACACATTGTTGAATTCTACATTTTCTGTTGCTGAATTACATGTGGCTGAATGCTATGCTACTTATCACGGAATGGATGTCATAAAGTTCTGATGATTGTGATGTCTATACAGTGACTGTATGTCTGCATCGGGTTTATATCATTATTATCAGATAGCATTAAAAGAGAAAAAAAAAAATTAATTCAATATAATGTTATTTGGTCTTTACTGCCTGTCTTGCATGCTCTTCGAGTGATTTTTCTCCAAAACAACAGCATTTTTAATTTGACAATTCATAACCATAAGTCAATTTCATAGACATTTATTTTACAGGTCTCTTTCTAGAAATGATCGATCATGAGTCATGATCACAGCCTGGAGCTAGTGAGCCTTGGGGGGGGGGGGGCGCTTTGTGGGCATTTGAATGTGATGCCAAGAAAAGACAATACTAGGACGATGCCTGCTAAGTTCATTTCAAGATACGAGATTATAAAATATTCTAGGTATAGAGTATAGACAGTTTTCATATGATCTTTAAGTATCACTAAAGCTTTTGTATATGATGTCCAAGAATATTATGTGCTATAAAGGCCTATTCTGGTTCTGTGTCTTTTCTCAATTGAGCTGCCTCAAGCTGGCAAAGATTCTGCGAATCTGTCATTGCTTGCCTTTATGGTACAAACTTCTGTCTGGATACTTCAAGGTCATCTAACCATATGCCAAAAAAGTGGGCATTTCTCAAGGTCTGAGGACTTATTGATCTGTTTGCACTTATCTCAAAAAAGAGAACAGCTAAACATGTCATCCGAATATGGCGAAGGTGAAAATATAAAGAAAGACAAGAGTCCATCTGCAGTTTCTACTTTTGTTGAACCCAAAAATGCAACTTTAAGCATCCCACAGGCTACATTTGGGATGCTAAACATGTACAGAAGCCAATTAAAGCGTTTCAGTTTCAGACAGGGAGAAGTTGTCAGGCCTAATTATGAAGAAGGCACAGCCGCCAATGCCTCCTGTTTCCAAGAGTTATCATCTGAAAGCATTGTTCTAATGGCCAACATGAGACTACTTGAGCACACTTCTCAAAGAACTGATGATCATGACTCTGTATTCCTTTCTGGTATTTCATCCAGATGTGTAAAAGATGTGGAGCTCACATCCTGTCTTTTCGATGCTGCTGAAAAGTTTTCCAGCCGACAATTCGATTGTACAGAAAAATTGCTCAGCAAATGCATTAGCCTTCTCTCATCCCTTGCTGATAATAATCCTCTTGAGAGGGTTGTCAAGTACTTTGCCGAGGCCCTAAAGGAGCGAGTCGACCTTGAAAGGGGAAAGATCGATCTGGAGAAGATCTCGTTTTGCATGGACGATTGTCTGTTGAATCATCAACCCGCCATAGTTGCAAGTATGTGTAACCTCCCTTCGCCTCAGATCATACAGTTCACTGCCGTTCAAACCATTTTAGACAGTGTTGGAACTGCCCAGATAATCCACTTGGTTCAGTTTGGAATCTATTCAGGGGTGCATGGATCGATCATGATGCAAGGCCTTGCTAACGGAAGAAACTCCAGTTCCCTCAAACTCCTCAAAATAACAGCAATTGGGAAAGAAGCGGACTTGCTTCAAGAAACAGGTAGGAGGCTAACATCCTTTGCTGAGTCAATGAATATGCCCTTTTTGTATAAATCAATTGTATCTGAAATAGAGCTTAAAGAAGGCTCAGTCGAGGTGGAGGCCGATGAAGCTGTGGTAGTGTACTTTGGGGTGTGCCTTTCGCTGCAACTAGCATGGCCTAATCGCTTAAGAGCATTCATACAGTTTGCCAAGAAACTGAAACCATGTGTGATGGTGGTGAATGAGTTAGAGGCCAGCACCAACACTCCAATCTTTATTGATCGTTTTCATGGGGCGTTCTCTTTTATGACAGCAGTGTGTGGCTGCTTGGACACTTGCCTAACCAGAGACAATATAGCATACAGGAAGATGATGGAGGAAGTAGGCATGCGGGGTATGATCCAGAACATGATGACAGCGGAAGAAGAGGAGAGAATTCATAGGCATGCCAAGATTGAGTTCTGGAGGGAAACGTTTGCAGAGTTCAATTTTGTGGAAGTGGAGTTGAGCGAATCGTCGTGGTATCAAGCACATCTGTTGCTCCAGAGAAATGAGAGATGGAGGTCGTGCAGCCTAGAGATGAACGGGAACTGTATGATTGTGGGGTGGGAAGGGACGCCATTACAGTCGATTTCAGCTTGGAAGCTACTAGTTACATGATCAAAAAGCATCAAGCACCTGTTGGAGTAGGATAAGATCTCTATCCTATTTTTTTGTGTCACTATGACGATGATATATATACCCATAAACTTAAGAATTTTAGAATAATCATGGGACATAAGATATTCCAGGACTATGTTGCATCAGCTGGCAAATTTTCCCCTTACAAAAACCTGCCACATTAAGGTTTGATCCTAAGAGGATAGCTTACCTGCTAAAATGTTTTTCATCTTTTTCCTTTTTATTCTAAGAGTGTTGGTTGTTATATACATTCACCACCATGAAAATACTTACTGCATTTGGTTTCTTTTTTGTTTTATTCTCCCTCATCATTCCAAAATATTATTATAATGTTTGATATACGCCCCAAAGAAATTATCTACCTGAGATTGTCACCTTTGTCATATTTGTTTTCACTTTTTCCCATAAAATAATATACT
>MAYD01761340.1:0-15630 GCA_001909325.1 Ruellia speciosa
GAGCCTCATCATCGCTCAAAGGCCCCCCCTGCTTGACAATCTACCGAAGTCGGTCCTCCTCTCGCCTCTTACGCTCGGACATCGTCACACCGAGCGCACACGGGTTGTGTGCGTCCTCATCGTCCGACGACTGATAGCGTTTCAACAATGCCCTCTACACCATATTCATAACAAATTTAGAACGCATGTAAAATTATAGGTGTAACGAGACAAAATATGGAAAAACAAATTCACCAAGTAAAATGAGAAATGTAACAGGACTACGGAACGATGGAAACCATTTGTGCAAACATCTAACAAGATTAATTTTACCAATAAACATACGGAATTATCACATTTACATGGAAAAAACAAAAAAAATTAAAAAAACTGGTTCGGGTCAGAACCGGCCACAAATGCCGGTTCTGGCAGTCATGGCCGGTTAGGGATACCGGCCGTGACTTGCAGAGTCGGTCAGGGCAAACCGACTCTGCACGCCCGAACGGTCCGAACGCCTCATCCAAGCCGAAACGACATTCGTGATCGTTCCTATCTTGCAGGAACTAGATCGACGAACGGCCCTATCAAGTTGGGGCGTTCGTCGATCTCGTTCCTGCAGGACAGGAACGGTCATCGTTCTCGCTTCTGCCAAGCAGAGGCGAGAACGTTGGCAGAGGCGAGAACAATGATTGTTCCTGCCCTGCAGGAACGAGATCGACGATCACCTCTGCCAAGCAGAGGCGATAGCGACAAACGGTCCAGGGTATAATTTCGAATTTATTTCTACGGGCTATAAAATACTTAACGTATGCATACCGCAATATCCGGGACGTGCATCCCCGCTCATCTCCCGTGACCCGACATGCTTGAAGCAGATTTACGGTAAAAATTGGACGCCTAGGAAATTTTAAACGAGAGAGTGATTCTGTCTGTGAATGGAAAGAAATGAAATTTTTAAATTTCGAATTACTTATATAGGACCGGTGACATTTTTTTCTACATGTATCCAGTACTGTTAAAATTATAATGACAGTGATTTTAAACGAGAGAGTTATTCTGTGAAAGTAATGAAATTTAAATTTTTAAATTTTGAATTACTTATATAAAACCCGTGACATTTTTTTCTACGTTTATCCAATACTGTTAAAATTATAACTGCAGTTTAAGTGGCTATTGGGGGGTGGTGTTGAGGGGCTGTTGGGGGGTGGGGGTGGGGGGTGGTGAATAGTTAAGGGCGAAAATGTCATTTCTAAGTGCTGCATATATCGAAATATGCGTTGCATATATCGATTCAGTTAATTAATCATTCAACTGTGGCGTTACCTAAACTTCATCAATATTTTCGTTAGAGCATAAAGATGATTAGTTTCGAGTTTAACAACTAAAATATCTTCCATATTGTAACCCCAAAACAGCATTAACAATGTATGAATTACACTATTGGGTGCAGAGGTTTTATGGTGAGTCACCGTGTAGCACCCACATGAAGATGAGCAGAATACAGAAAGATGAGTTACAGCAGAGCCACACAATTATTTCCACTAGAGAAGAGAGTAGGTTGTGTCATGCGTATGCATGCATATTCACGTGCACCTGCGGACCTTTCCAGGAGGACAATGGTGGAGTGTCTGCATATTTCCATGTGCTTGACATGAAACGATGTCTGTCTCCCTTAGCAAGATCAGCTAAAGTAGACAGTTCCTTCATCTCTTCCTGGCTCAGTTTCACAGACAAAGGCTCCAATATTTTTGTTCAAGTTCTGGATCTTGGTTGTACCGGGAATAGGGGCCACATCGTCTCCTTGGGTGGTGCACCCAGGCCAATGCAAGTTGAGCAGGAGTGCAGCTTTTTCTAGCAGCCATTTCTGAGACCCGTTCGAATACCATCTTGTTACTTTCAAGATTTTCACCCTGGAACCTGGGAAGAACCTACAAAATTGCACATAAATGATAGAACATTGTGAAAACCATCAATGAATACATTCAAAGACTAGATTCGTTATGAGTAAACGGCAGGAGGGAGATGCGCTATATTTTACCCCAAGGCATGAACAAAAGGCACGTAGAGTCTATTTTCATTCATCAAGGTGAATTTGTAAGTGTGATTATAAACGGTTTGGTGAATTTGTAAGTCTAAAACTAGGAAGCCTAAGAATAACTAAAGGAGTGGTTACCCTAATTTTTTGGTCAGTTTGGTTTGTTTAGAATGTGTTACTAATAGCCATGGTTATTTTCCTCAGCCCTATCACATCATCCAATCGTTCTAAATACTATCCGTTATTATTCACATCCCACAAAAACACTATTTTATCTTCCAAAAGAACATCAAAACAAAAACTACATATATGGAATTCACTAAAACGAGAATCAAGAGAGGTTTAAAAAAGATGCCAATATACACCAACCTTGCGGAAGTCACCCTCTGCCAAGTTCTGAACCATCTGGGGACCTGATGAGAAGAAGCCACGTCCTAGTGGACTATATGAAACAATTCCAATACCAAGTTCCCTGTAATTCGTTTAACAATTAAATAAAATATTACTATTGTCTTCCTTAAAATAATGAACTTCTGAAAGAAAGGAAAACCATACCTGCATGTGGGAATTAATTCTTCTTCCAAATCCCTTGACCACAATGACCATTCATTCTGAACAGCAGTTAGAGGGTGAACAGCATGAGCCCTTCTAATTGTTGAAACAGAGGCTTCTGAGAGGCCAATATACTTTATTTTTCCTTCTTCAACCAGTTTCTTCAGTTCTCCAATCTTGTAAATGAAAAGTAATAGGATATTGTAATTGTATTATGAAGGACGCCATTAGAGACCAAGCAAATGAGGCACAGGATTTGAAACATCATAATAAAGGGTCTGGCACTTATGGTTCAATTTAAAGCCATATAAAGATGCATATTTAACAATCAAGTAAAATAAAAAATTGAGTCATCATCGGCTGCAATTTCACTTCCTAGTCACATTAACCATTCTTGTGCATCCATATACCAGGAAGCACACTCAGCAATAACCATTCAGATGCCCACATACATATTAATAATTCCAGTCCCCCATTCCACAATCAGACAGGTTACAAGTCAAACTCTGTGCTTTCTGCATACATTTGAATTTCTAATAATACTGTTAATCAGTTATTAAATCATCTATGTCAAACAATAAAGCATCATGGTCCTAACAGCATAGTCTTTGTCTAAAAGTGAATAAGGTAGATACAAGATGAAACCAACAGAAGACAGCACAGCCCTTGCATTTAAAGAATTAAATCAGCAGAACTACATTTGTTTATTTGTGGCGCTGCAAAGCCTGCAACTCAGAAGGGCACTGATGATAAATGACAAAATGATTGCACAAAACACTCGTTGCATTAAATATTACCTCCATTTTTTAATAGTTGCCCCGTAGGTAGTATATTAAAAAATGTAAGTAATACGCTACCTCTTGGACATCTATTAAAAATTGGAGGTAGTATATTAAATCAGCAGAACTACATTTGTTCATCTGTGGGGCTGCAACTCAGAAGGGCCCTTATGCTCAATTGTAATATGTTTGCTGCACAGAAATGGTCTCACTCTCCTCAACATAAACAAGTCTTTCAGCTAATGTTTCTCCAATGAATCTTAACTTCATGATTGTGTAGGAAAGTTTCTCTCCATCCCTATTTCTCTATATGTCTCCACAACTCTTTTCTCATGCACATTGTTATAACAAGACACCACATACAAAGGAAAAGAAATACATTTGCATAAATAGACTTGTTGCTTTTTGTTATTTTGGTGTCAACCGCATGACAAGAACCACGTTTATGAAGCAAAGCTAGATTTCATTCAGTTGTTTTTATATTCTTCAATGAAAATACCAATTACACCGATAACTATCATTTGAATTAATAATAATCAGAAACAGTGAGTATTCAACTTGGGATCTATGTTCTATTTATATCTCGGTCACAAACTGAGCAATCAATTATCATGCATGCAAATTTCCAAAAGAATGCTTCAGAATTCAGATGTCTGTGGAAGGGTACTCACAGTGACTTCAATGGGTACACAAGTGTCAATCCGATGAACATAATAGAGATCAATGCAATCAATATCAAGGCGCTTCAAGCTTGCCTCACATGAAGCCCTGACATATGCTGGGTCACCATGTATGTCCATCTTCCCATCCTTGTGTGTGATCCCAAACTTAGTAGCTATTTCCACTTTTTCTCTCACTCCTCATTTCAAAGCCTGAAATGGTTAGAAAGTTTGTACATCAACATAGGAGCTCACGCATGAAGATGCATAGATACATTGCCGAATGATCCAAATATATTCAAATGAATCATGCCTCATTCAGCATCATATTTAGTGAATAGGAATATGAGGGCATCCCATTTTGTAATACTAAAAACCATGAACAGATTTAACATTATGGTGGTTAATTTGGTCGGCAAACACAAAAGAAACTTTTGGTGCACCACAATGTCACATGAAATTGGATATATGGGCATTACAAGGATCATTAGCTGGAACATGTTTAGAGAGACATCAACATATGAACGCTATTCGTATTCAACAGCTTGGATTTAGACAATATGGTTATCACAAGTTATGATTTAAACGAGGTAAAAAATATATAAAGTTTGATATCTTGAATATATATTTGAAATAAAAGGATCAAGAGTTTATTTATTGCTTCCACGAAGATATCCTTGAACTCCATAGACCCTTTTAGACTGCCTTTTCTCAATATGTCTCTGTCCATAGAAAAACAAATTAAGGATAGCAAGCGAAGGAGAAGAGTGGAAGAGCGAGAAACCTTTCCGAGGAGAATCTCGTTGGTGTGGGGGCCGTATTGATCGGAGGTATCGAGAAATGTGACGCCTGCGTCGATGGCGTGGTGGAAATTTTGAATCATATTGTACTCAGACTTGGGCGCACCATAGCCGGAGGACAAATCCCTGCAGCCCAAGCCCTGCTTGGAGACCTGGAGGCCCTGTGAACCAAGCTTGATCCTGGGCACATTCGTCACCATTCAGCGATTTTGATTGAATTTGAGTGGGAGGAGATGAGTGAGTGAGTGAGTAGTGTATATAAAAAGGAAAAATTGGGTGAGGACTGACTACCCCGGCACGCCATCTTTTGGGAATTTCCTTCTTTCAGGCGCTACGTTTTAACTTTTAAACATCCGTCGGGAGTCCGGCGGCGCACCCCCGGAAGATCGGAATTGGATTTATAGATAGTATATTTTTTTTTATGGAAAATTGAATTAACATATTTCAATTCATTTTGAACATATTATAACCCATTTTGATTAAATGGATCAGTATTGTGGAAAAATATGATACTCTGCACAGTAACCGGTTAGGTGTTGATTCTTTACATGTAGATCCGTGCAATATGGATGAAAATATGTTCATTATTGTATTTATGGATAGTATATTTTTTTATGAAAAATTGAATTAATTCTCATTTTAAACATATTCCAACCCATTTTGAACGGATCAGCATTGTGGAAAAATATGATACTTTGCACGGTTAGACTGGGGAAGAAGGGCTGATTGGGAAATTTTCAAAGGAGTAATTATTGCAAAAGAAGACAAAATTTATTAATAATTAATTACTTATCCCTACCCGGCATAATAAAACAATAATATTATTTTCAAAACCAATTAATAAACCAAAATTTTAAAGTGTTAAATATTAACATAATTTCAGTATTAGAAAATCTAGTAGGTAACGTCTTTAATTAAAGACAGATACTAATAATAAAATATATATGAAGGAATTTTTTTTTTTTTTCTATTTGGAAAGAGGATGAGACCACCCTGCACCTAGCCCACCAGGCTAGCCACTCGAGCAGTCTTCCACGAGCGCGTCTCGTAAAACATCCGGCACACAAGAATAGACCCGCGTCTCAAAGGTGCGCGGGGCAACTAATTTAGCCATGGCGTCGGCCAGAGAGTTCCCTTCCCGGGGTATGAACCAGAACACAATGTTGTCAAAGTGGCGCCTTGCGTCCATTATCCGCCCTACCAACGGGCCATGCCCCGTCCCTCTTCCAAAAGCTGAATGGCCTGCGCACAGTCACTCTCTATGATGACTCGGCGAAAGCCCCGCGCGCACGCCAGATGAACCGCAACCCAAATCGCCCACAACTCGGCCACGATAGGCTGACATCTCCCCAACGCCCGATTAAATCCAAACAACCATTGCCCCATGCAATCACGGGCAAGACCCCCAGCACTCGCACTAGCACTGCCGGCGCGGACCGCCCCATCCGTGTTAAGTTTGATCCAGTCTCGCGGTGGCGGCCGCCAGCGGAGTGCTCTTCGAGCAGTGGCTTGCGTGGTACGGTGCTGGAGGAAAGACTCGTGGATGTGGCGAGCTTGCCCTAGACAGTGAGCTAACCTACCACTGATCGCCTGCCGAGCGCCCTGGAATATGGCAACATTTCAGCTCTCCCAAGCCTTCCAAATTATGACCTCGAAATAGGTGCTCCACTCGATATTCCTACCGTGGAAACGCCATTTGTCCAAGAGATTCCCCGTCATCCATTCTGCCAAAGGTAAGGAAAAGAACCTGCCAAGTTCAGCAGCTGGAACTAGGTGAGTCCAAAGTCGCTTGGTGTCGTCACAATCGCGAAGCACATGCAGGAGATCTTCATCCGCTTTGTTGCAAATACAACAGCCCGGGGAATCCACCATCTGTAGCCTGTATCGTTCCGCATTGGTGAGCAACCGTTGTTTCAACACTAGCCAATTGAACTGTTGTATTCGATGAGGCCCCTTGAACGTCCACGCCAACTCCCAAAGCCTGGATTCAGGCTCCCACTCGCCATGTTTAAGGAGAAAATAGCCGCTAGCCACAGTAAACATACCTGTCCCATTAGAGTTCCAGCCGGGAACATCAGGATCTGCTGCTACAAACGGTGGGGGAACCGCAGCGATGCGCTCCACGATATCCTCCTCAAACCACTCTTCTAATCTCTGCCAATCCCACTGCCCATCCCACCCGAGCGCTGCCACGACCCTCATCACGGAATGAATCGAGCCCGGAGACTTGCAAAGCGGCCCTAACGGCCCCACGTCCGGCACCCAAGCATCGTCCCAGAAGCGAGTGGTTTCCCCATTGCCAACAGACCATCGGATGTTCCCCCTAAAGTCAGCCCAAACCTTCCCAAAGGAGCGCCAAAGCTGTGACCCCTGACATTGCTTCAACTCCAGGGGGCAGCCCATCGACATTTTATACTTGTGTCGCAGAATCCGCACCCAGAGGTTTTGTGGCTGAGTCACCAATGCGAAGCCGATCTTCATCAGGAAGGACTTGTTCTGATGGTGAAGGCTGCGCAGGCCTAACCCTCCGTGGTGTCACGGTTGACAGAGTGAATCCCACTTAACCAAGGCTGGCTTTCTACGGTTCGCGGCCGGTCCCCAGATAAACTGGCGTGCCGCCTTTTCGATCTCATCACAAATACCTTTCGGTAGTAGCATCGTCTGCATAAAGTAATACAGGATGGTCAAAATCACGGACTGGGCCAAAGTGACCCGACCTGCCAGCGAGAGTCGTTGAGCGTCCCAGCCATTGAGCTGCCCCTTGACCTTGTCAACAACAAATCTGTAGAGATCCTTGATCAGTATGAAGGAATTTTTGAACAAAAAGGAAACTTTTCGGCAGATTTTTTAATAAAGGAAGATTCAATTAGGAAAATTTCTAAAATAACTACCAATGAAAGAAACGGAAGTTTTTGAATCTTTAGGATTCCTAAAAGGAATAGCGCCATTTAGAAAAAAAATGAAGTTTATTGTGGTGTCTTTTTAAAAGAATTCATTGAACATAAAATTTACTTATGAAATTGTTAATGTTCCCTTAATAACTAAGGAAGATATTCAAGAAAAAATAAAGAATATTTCTGAGAATGTAAGGAAAAGATTTGTTATATCCACATCGGAGGAATAAAAATCTTGATCAAAAATACTTTCAAATTAGGTATAGGCAATCCCATAAAAAAAGTTATCCTTGACAGTAGAATAAAAAATAGAAATGATGTCATTATAAGATCAATCTAAGGAAACTTGGCTTATGTAAAATTTATTTTTAGCGTTTATTCTAAATTATGATTACCTTTAGAAACGAAACATGTAAACAAAGCCCTATGCTTAGCCCATGTATTTGAAAGAACTAATTTAATGAAATCACGAGATATGTCTTTCACTACTACTTATCTAGTTGAATATTTTCTAAGTAATAGTCACCACTCTATGAGTTTTAAAAAAAGATAGATTATAAAAATTGATTAACAATTTCAACAAATAGTAAAAATATGTCAAGTACCATTTTAAGAACTAAGGTCATTTGAAGAAAATTAAAATATGGATGTAACTCTTCAACCATTATTAAATAGAAATTCTAATCCATGAAGGTTACTACTAAAAAAAAAAAAAAAAGAAGAACATCAATCCAGTACAAGTATATTAAGAGCCGAAGTGGCTAATTTATGAACAGTGGATTCACGGCACTATTACAGAAATACCACGTGAAGCATAGAGTAGCTACACCATATCATCCACAAACGTATGGTCAGGTGAAAGTAAGCAACCACGAGTTGAAACATATTTTGGAAGCTACAGTGAATAAGACAAGAAAGGATTGGACAATAAACTTAGATGATGCTTTATGGGCATATCACACAGCCTTTAAAACACCACTAGGAATGTCCCCTTAGGTTGGTGCTTGGGAAGCATGCCATCTACCTCTTGAATTAGAGCATAATGCATATTGAGCGATAAAACAACTGAATTTCAATTTAAAAGAAGAACATAAGCAAAGGAAAAAAATTGACCTTAGAAAACTAGAAGAATTCGAATTTTCCGCATATGAGAATTCAGAGCATAGCAATGCATACCATGACAATCACATTAAAAGGAGCATACAATATTTCAAACCAGGGCAGCAAGTGTTGTTATTCAATTCACGACTGCAATTATTCCTTGGAAAGTTAAAATCAAGATGGTTTGGCCCATATGAAATTGTTGAATTTTTTCCGTCAGGAGCCGTCAAACTTTAGGACAAGGGGGAGTATTTCATGGTAAATGGCAAGAGAGTGAAGTTATATTTTGGAGGAGAAGTATTGTAAATTAGCGAAGTGGATTCAAATGAGGTGATATATGCAAACGCGAAATGCGACGCATTATCTTCTTGAAACTAAGGAATGTGTAGAGAGTTAGCCTTAGCCAGTGCTACTAAAAATTCTTTGGCGCTTCGCAGGAGGCAACATGTGTTTGTTTGTTTGTTTATTTTTCTGTCTTTAGTTAGTGTTTTTGTTTTATTAGTTTTATTAGTTTTATTTAATTATTCTAATACTAAGAGTGTACCATGAAAATTTTTTAAGAGCAAACTGAGCATAATCATTTCATTGATATTTTTCAGGAATACAAGGACTTGACAAAGAGCTAATACATGGAATACAAAAACTTGACTCAGGAGCTACCTGATGACTACATAGCCCAATTTGTGTGGATCTCCAGCACAGAAAAGATAAGAAACACTTAGCAAAACACTAAGTATAAAGAGATGAAGAAAATCTAGCAAAATAGAATAAATAATACATAAAGTAGTCATTTTAAAGAGTAAGTCTAACTAAGAGACAGATACAGTCAGACCCACAATATTGAGGAGCAAGAAGCAAAGAAGACTCACGCACCCCAACAAAATAGTCATACGCCCTTGGTTAGTGGTCGTGTGCCTTTGGAAGGAACAGAACCATTAATTCCATCTGCCTAAGGTGCATGTTGTCCTGCTGCTTACAAGGGGGATTTTCCTGGAGTAACTAAACCCATGAATGGTAGCAGTGGGATAGATGATGATGATGAAGAGTCATCCACTACCTTGAAGAAAACAGTCTTGTGAGGGGGATGGTGAACCACTACAACAACCATCTATTGGTTATTTTGACGAGCCCAGTTGACAAGAGAAATAAGATTAGAAGAAGAATAACACATGCCGAACTCTATGCAAAATTTAGAAAAAGAAGCATTTAGACAAAGATGAACATGTAGTTCGGGATCATAGAGAAAAAGAGAATTTATGCTTGAAGGAAGAAGAGTATTGTTGGTAGGAGAAGATCTCTCGGCCATAATTTTGGAAAAGATGTGGAAAGGAAAGATAATGAGTCCAAATCTGCGGATACTCAATTGATATAAAGAGTACTGAGGGGATACAGTCTAGTAAGGAGATGCCACGTGTGAAGAGGACCATTGGAAAGGATGTATACATTAAATGCACGCCTATTGAATTACTAGAAACAGTTGATAGGCAACGAAAGGGAGACGGTTACTTGGATACCTAAAGCCCAAATCATTCCTGCAAATTCAAAAGCGTGAACATCAGGGAGTCAAGTTTGAATATTTTTTATTATATTATTTCCAAATACTCAAAAGATATTTTCACATGAATCTGTTAAAAGATATTTTTATGATAATTAACAAATTTTGGAATAATAACAAGATTGAAGTGGGATATTATACCATCAATAGAATTGTTGGCTTACCTATATAAGTTTTTTCCTTTGTATCTCAGGAACGATACACTTTCAGACAAGCTAGACAGGGAACTATCACACACCACGATTATCAAATCATCATAAAAGTGCAATAGTAATGGCGATGATGAAGATCACAGACCCACGTACGAACACTCCCATTCCATCTATAAGAGTAGCGTTATTTTTTTAAGATCGTGCAGTGACATACGGAACGTGGAGGAAAAAGAACTTTAATTCAAAATTGACAGAGGGAGAGGTAATGAGATATTTATCCTTGAGTACATTGGATGCTGCGCAAGCATGGCAAGTTTGCCCCGATGGTTGTGAATGTTGGTGGACGATGTATGAATTGGATGGAGTATGACTGGGAATAGAGAAATTGCGAGAAGCGGTTTCAAACCAAAATACCCTAGAACCTGAAGGATTTTTTTTTTTGCAAGTCGACCAAGGGTGATGTTTAGGGTAAGTGATGTTCGTGGAAAGTGTGATCAATTAAGGGAATTGTTGGATGAAATAACAATCTTTAAAGCAAAATATGAGCGAAGAATGTTGTAGGCTGAACGGAGGAGTAAACAACCTTCAGGAGGAGCAAGAGCACAGGAGAACACTCCTAAAGGGAAAGAAAATGCTGAGGCTACACAACGAAAAAAGGAACCAAAGCTAGAAGGAGTAGAAGGGCCAGTATTGCTCAGTAAAGATGAAGCCAAACAACTTGAGAAAGCGCTCAAACTATCAATGAGGATGAAAGATTTAAGATAGAGAGAAGAAGGATCTGGAGGCATGCAAGTGCCCTCTAGTGGAGATGAGTCAGAAGAGCCTATGCCAATTGCAAAGGAAGACAACGATGGAAAATTTTGAAGAGTAGTGATGAAACACCTACTGAAGCAGGTGAGGGATACGAGGCAACAACCCATGTGCCTCTTATGGAGTATATTTGAAGAAATTTTCTTGTAAAATAGCTAGTGATCATTAGGCACTGTGGAAGACAAGGAGTGTGATCCCTGAGCAAAGGTTGGTGGATGATTGGTTTGGAATCCCTGAGTTTGTGACCATATTAAATGCTCTAGAAGGAATCGGAATTTTCAGGCATAGGGAAGAGAAAGCGAGTTTCAAGTTGGCAGCTGAGGTATTTGCAAATTTTAAATACAGAAATGAGGATGGTTTGTTGAGATGCAGGGGCAAATGGATCCAGTTTGAAGCTGACACTATAAACAAAGCCTGGGGAATGACAACGAGAGCCACTGAGCAAGAAATCAAAAAGAAGATCAAAGTTGTGTTGAAGAAACAAGAAATTTTGGTACCCATTGTGCAGAAATTAAGAAAATGCAAAGATATGAAGAAATTTGGTGGCTAAGCAAGATAGCAAAACCTCAAAATAGACCTCAAATCTATTCTAGAGAAATACGAGCAATTTCGTTATTTGTGGTAAATTCTTGGATGGGATCATCCCATTATCCCGAACTTAATGGTAAATATTTGTGATGCATATATTGTCTTGTCACATGAAGGGAGAAAATGAATATAGGAGCTTGCATTATGTATGAGATGGAGGAGAGAATGAGAAGGAAGAAAAGCACAATATGTTACTTATACAAAATTTTAAGGGTATATTAAATGCAAGGAGTTGGGGTCAGAGTTAGTGAGCTTATTGAGTTGACCAACCAGCTTTGGCACTGAATATTGAATTATACAAGGATAGATGATGGAAAGTACCCTAGACGAAATGACATAAGAAATGAGTTAAAGGAGCAAAGATGGCTGAGAAACCAAAAGAAAAGTCTGAAGAAGGAGCAGGAAAAGAAGAAAAAGCTGAGAACATTGAGAGATATTGAGAAAGAAAAGAAGAAAAGAGAGAGGCAAGAAGATGAACTAGAAAATGTTCCATTGTCCCAAATCATCAAGAAACCACGCATAGCAAACCCCTCTAAGGAGATGGGCAAGGCTTTAGAAGAGCATGGCACACTGCTCTCATCCCAATCAACTCTAAGGAGTAGCCAACCAGATCCTAATGACATGATCATGAAGGAGAACCAATAGAGATCCAAGGAACAAGTTGCTGCTATGGTGGGGAAGAAAATTAGTCATATCGCTTAGGCTTATGGTGAAGAGGACTTGATCGATAATGAAGTAGCACAAGCTTCATTGGTAGAATCATTGTTGCAGCCAAGCATGCAGACTACTTCAATTGAGCTGAGACTGAAGCAGGAAAGGAAGATGACTTGGAACAAGGCCAAGAGGAGGAAAGAAATGATGGAGCTAAAGAAAGTGTGGTTGAAAAGAACCTAGTGCAGGAAGAAGTTGGAGATGAACAGGTTCATACTAAAGAAATAACAATTGAAGAAGACATGGCAGGAACAAATCCAGCCAAACTGGAAGAGCAAGGCGGAGAACTTGGGATTGTTCAGGAAGAAGCAGTACAAAGTGAAGATGCATGAAATCAGTTGGTATTGTACATAGTAACCAAGAGTTGATTAGAAAGAATGTTGAACTATTGCGAGAGCAAAGATTTGTCAGGGCTCAGAACAAGATGCTAAAGCAGTAAAATGAGAACTCCTTAAGGATGATCAAAGGAGAAAAGATGAGCTGTTCAAATTGAATGAAGACATTTGGGGATTGGCATCCATAGTTAGGGACGAAACAAAATTCATCAAGAACCCAAAAGAGGAAGTCAAGAAAAGTGCTAAAATTCAAGAGCAAGATGCCAAGGAAGCCAAGCCACTGAATCAACTAAGATTTCAATGAAAGCTTCGCAGGAAATGAAGCAATTGTTTCAAGGGAGGAGACAATAGAGAAGGAGCCAGCCAGCAGTAAACAGAAAATCTAACAGGGGAGTCTTTATACTTTTTGAAGTTGTCATTTTATGAACGATTATGAAATCACGTCGAAACTATTGATATCTTTCTTGCAACCCATTTCTAAATATTTTTGAAATTATATGCGAGGTCTTAATGATGCCTGATACCTAATAAAAAGATATCTTGATTAAGAATATTAGAGGGGGAATTGAAATTGGGAAGATTGTGATTTACATTAAAAACATAAGTTCCAGTACAATTAATCCATAATGGGTAAATTAAAGAGTTGAGAGCTTATATGAGTCGCGAAGTAAATACATTATGCGAATAAGTGAGTAAAGGACAGACATGAAAAGAGGAAGCCCGGCTAAGGTTGCAATAGAAAAAATTTCTCTACTAAAGGAAAAGCCAAAATAAGATAACCCATATCAAGCAGAATACCAAGTGTGAAGAAGTATTTCGAAAAATCAGATCCATGTTTCACATAAAAAAAAAAAAATGTGTGGTAAGCCTTTGGAAAAAAGTTTAACGTGAATTTCACGGAATGGATTGGAAACTAACTCACACAAGGGTTGCTTAAAACCGTGAGGCCTGGATTTCTAAGAATGAAGTCACATCCAGTTATACAAAAGAATTATCAAGTTCGCTTCACAGATGAATATTTGAGATACTACAACTCACAAATTCGTGTGATTGGGAAAATTAAAGTGCTAGGTACTAAAATCTTAGGAGTTGTGATTATAATAAATTTGATTCCACCATACTCTAAAACTTTTCTAGGACAGAAAAGAATTAAGTGTAAGAAGTTGATAAACCTTCGTTAATGATTTCTTTATTAAGTAAAATTATGGTTGCAGGAGGATTTAAGAAGAGAATCATGTGCAAAAGTGGTATTTAACGCAGAAAAGTGCGTAAGTTGGTTGGCAGGTTTGACTGGATTGAATTAATGTTGTTTTTACTATCAATCGCAGGTAAAAGCCAGAAAAGTTGTTGAAAGGCAACATTCGTAGAAACACACTTGCAGAGAAATGGGCATCATGACTGAGATCGCAGAATGAGGACTCGCGAAAGTAAAAGAATTACTATTTGCAAAAAAACAGTTATTCCATAAATGCACATGCTGGCACATAGGGGCAATAACCTTTCAATAACTGTCAGAGTTCCAAGCTCCATCCATAAAATACCCTAATATTAGATCGAAAAGGGGATGGGTATACATACCAAGAGAGAGATCTCATATCATATACACATTCAATTATTGATAGATTTACATTTTTAGTCACTTTTTGAGCAGTTATAGATTAGAATTATGCAAAGCCTATCTCACTCAAGTATGAGTGAGTAGTCAGTAGGGGGCGTTTGTACTTGAGAACATGTACTTAATTTGAGCTGAAATAATATAATCAGTTTACCAGTTGAAATGGTTTTCCCATTCTTGATTCTTAATTGGAGTGACAATATTTGATAGTCGTAGCAGATATTGAGTTATTGTGCAGTCTAGTCAGTTGTAATTATCTTTTGGTGGAGAGCTGAGTTGCTAAGCTCTTTGGATGAGTTCTCAACCTACACGTTATCGCTTAAAGGCCAAATGCTTGAAGACGAGGTTTGGATCCAAGAGAAGAATAGTCCGTGGGAGATGCGGTGTGCTATTTTTATTCACACAATTACTGCAAGTGTGCAGTGTTCAAGTAATACCGGATGAATCCGAGTCGTAATCCACATGGAAGGAACATAATAAATTAATTAAATCTATGTATTCTTTGTAGCGAAAGAAATCAAGTTGCAATGATCAAGATTTGAATATCGAAAGATTAGGAATGTGGAAAGGAATGCAAAGAAATAATATTTAATCAATTTCCAAGAATACAAAAAGATGGATATCAAGATATAAAAGAATTGGGTCCCCTAGGTTTCTAATGTTTTTCTCGTTCAATTTTAATCCTCTCGTAATCAATTTTAATCAAATTCAAGATCCTAGCAGGGTAGATGAACAAGTATCCTTCCGGAGTCCTAATTATCTATCCTACAGCAGGTGTCGCAATGTGGTTCCCTTGTCTAGTTCTCCCACTAGCTAGTTGTCAGATTGAGTTATCTATCTTAAATCCTTCCGGTCTAGAAGATTGAATTAAACATAGGTTGAAGAATTGATTAGGTTCTCCAACACACAAAATACTCAAATCAAATAATGTAACATCCCATGTTACAAGAACAGTCTTTTCCGGCGAAGAACAGTGTTTTTCGGTGCAGGAAAATGCGTAAAAAAATTTCGCGAAATTAATTATAGAAGAATAATTAATTTTTAAGACACGAAGGATTTTATTAA
>MAYD01761351.1:0-10033 GCA_001909325.1 Ruellia speciosa
TCTCGATCCTTAGTCAGGCTTCAGCATTAACGTGAATTCAAAAAGGAGGGGAATGATCGAGTATTTCAGCCGTGGTATAATCGAGTCTTTTAGAAGACTTCGATTCTCGATTATCACACTTTACCTACTATTTGTCGCCCCCATTCTAATTACTTAACATTCTATTCTCGATTTGGTTTCAGAATAGGTACTGTTCAAGTTCCAGTTCACACTTCAATTAATTTCTGATTCAAATCCTGAATCACTAAATGTAGCTCCCAACTGAATTTATTTAATTCAATCTATCAAAATTACTAAGTGTTGCTCCCAATGGAATTTAATTTAATTTATCAATTAAATAAATTCTAAAATTTTCAAATTAACCCATAATTATGCGATTAATTAATCTGATTAAGATTAATTTATTCTATTAATTAACCAATTAATTTTATCTAAACCCAGTCTAGTAATACAGGGTATAAAATTAGATCTGGATACGGATTTCTTGAGCATACCTCCCTATCCTCTGCATTTGATCAGGCCTTGTTTTTGGAGAGGGGCAAGGCCGATTAGTGCCGAGCCTGGCAAAGCAAGAAGAGGGAGAGAGAGGCCCGACAAACTAGGGACCAGAGGGGCGGTGGGCGCCCGAGGGTTGGAGGGCCCGAGCTGATGGAGTGGTTGGCTGAGGGGGAGGCCAGGTAGGAGGCAGAGGTCGTGGTGGTGAGGGGCGGCTTCGTGCGCCGATGCAGGGAAACCCACGATAGCTTAGATGTTGGACTTGTCAGGAGGTTGGTCACCTCAAGAAGGATTGCCCGTAGGGTCGGCAGCACAGAGGAAGATTGTGGCCGCTGATCGTGGCAGATAGATTCAGGCAGGACGTGGGGGCCCCTTGAATGTGATTGAGCGCGCAGACGCCAATCGACATGATGATGTGTTGGCAGGATCTATCGTCGTTGTTACTCATCCTGCGTTTGTGTTATTCGACTTTGGAGCATCATACTCTTTCATAACTTCTTACTTTGTGCGTAAGCATGGGTTAGGGTCATTGGTGCCGCATAGGATGCCTATTTCCTTACCCTCGGGGGAGATCCGAGAGTGCGGTTAGTTGATGCCTGAGGCTGTGGTGACCATCGAGGGCCAAGATTTCATGGTCGACCTTTTAGTGTATAGCTTGGCAGAGTTTGATACGATCCTTGGCATGGATTGGCTTGCACATCATCATGCACATCTGGTATGTGGTATTCCACGGGCTTCTTTTCGAGATCAACACAGTACCTATGTTTCATACCGTCCTTTACCTTTTCAGCCTGATATCAAGATTGTTTCTACCATGTCTATGGCTTCTATGTTACGCGGGGGTTATCCTGCCTATCTGTGCCAGGGCACGACTTGAGAGCAGCGGTTTCAGTTGTCTCTGATATTCCGATTGTGAGTTCGGGAATTTTTTTCCCAATGAGATTCCAGGTCTTCCACCTATTCGGGAGATCGACTTCACTATTAAGCTGGTGTCTGTCTATGTTCCTATTTCGAAGGCACCCTATCGTATGGCTCCGGCTGAGTTGAAGGAGCTAAATACGCAGTTGCAAGAATTGTTGAAGAGGGATAATTCAGCCTAGTAGTTCGCCTTGTGGCGCATTAGTCTTGTTTGTGAAAAAGAAGGATGGGAGTATGAGGATGTGCATAGATTATAGAGGACTGAATCATATTACAGTGAAGAACAATATCTGTTGCCCCGCATACATGACTTGTTTGATCAGTTGAGAGGTGCATGTGTATTCTCGAAGATAGACTTGAGGTCTGGGTATCATCAGATCCGAGTGGCCGAGGCAGACCGGCCTTAGATGGCCTTTAGGACAAGCTATGGTACTTTGAGTTTACAGTTATGCCATTCGGGTTGATGAATGTGCCAGCGATATTCATGGATCTGATGCATCGAGTTTTCCGACAGTTATTGGATAGATGTGTGGTCGTGTTTATCGACGACATTCTGGTTTATTCGCTGAGCTCGTAGGCACATGAGAGGCATCTGAGGACAATGTTGATGACACTTATAGAGCATAAGCTTTATGCTAAGCTCTCGAAGTGCGAGTTCTGGTTGGAGCAAGTATCCTTCTTGGGGCACATTTGTAATACACAGTATTACACAAGATAATTAATTCGGATTTAAACGGAATTAACAGATAAATCCGTGAAATTCAGTACAAATTTTTCATGAATTAATTATGGAAGATAATTAATTTTGAAGTGCGAAAAAGGGAATCGAACAGAATTGATGACTTGACATCGTCAGGATCTGAAACTGAAACATGGTAATTGTGGGGAAAATTACCAAGGAGTAATTTATGAAAATGGAAGGTTTCATAAATCAAGGATTCAATTTCCGGAAGGGAAATTAGAAAGAGAAATCATCGCGCAAGAAATCGGGCCAAGAAAATAATTAGATGAAACTAATTATATAAAGTATGGTCCAACATGAAACCCAAAAGGTGATGAAAAATGGTTGAAGGACCCAAAGTCGAAGTGTGTCGAAGTTTGGAGACTGGTGTCGAGGAATTTGAGTGTTGTCGAGGTGTATGTTGAGGTTTGAAGACCTCAACACCTCGACACTCGGCAGGAGGGTGGTTGTGTCGCATTGTCGTGTGTTGTGTTATCAAAAAAACACGACACAAACTCGACAAAAACCTGACACACGACAAACTCGACACACGATAGACAAACCACGACAAACTCGACACACGACAGACTGGAACACGACACTCGACACAACCTCGACACAGCCTCTCGACACATGACAGAAACTCGACACAAGAACAAAAAACTCAACAGAATCTCAACATTAGCCTTGAAACCTAAACATAAGCCATTTTTCGTAAGATTTTGCAGTCTGTGTCGCGTTTTGGATGTTGGATTTCACTTTTCATGACTCATACCAAACCTATTTGACCCTATATGTATAAATACACACACTTGGACATTTTCTTTTCACTTTATCATCTTCCCCAAACTTCCAGACCCCCACTTTCTCTCTTTTTCTCTCAAACCCTGGAACTTTAAGCTCCATTTTCACCACCTTCAAGTTGAGATTTTTGGATTTTGACTTTAGATCTGTAATCTACGCGACGAGGTAAACATTTTGTACGGTTTAGAATTTTGATTTGGTGACCTTTGGGAAATGTTACTGTTTACAGCTCCCTTATTAAATGCCATGGGAGCATTTATGAACTTGGGATTTGAGGCATTTATGATAACTTGAGAACATTGGACTTAAGAAAAATCAAAGTTTGGAAACTTTGGACTTGGAATCTTGAACTTGGAAATTTTTGAATTTGAGTTTGGTTTTGGGAATGTTGATTGGAATGGAAAATGGGTTTTGAACCTTTGAAGTCAATTGGAAGAAATGGACATAGGATTTGTTGTCAAAATCCACAAGGACCTAGACTCGAATGGAATTCTTGAACCTTTGATTTTTGGTACTTACGGTTTGATGACCTAATTAAGAAATATTTCCCAAACCCTAATATTAACTATCCATAGACAATATGTTGAATTTGTCTAAGTCTTAATGACTATACGGACTGGATAATTAATTATAATTATTTTACCTTGTAGGTGAATCGATCGATAGAGGCAATTAGGAGTGCGTGATTGCAATTGCTGTAATTAATCAAGATTGTTGATTAAAGTAAGGAAAACATACCTTGGGCAACTATAAGACCCGCTTAAATTATGGAAGTACCGAGTCTAATTCGGTCGGGTAAATTTAAATTACATGCATGTCACAAAATTATTTTATAATGTGATTTATGCTTTTCCTGCCTTTAAATTGAGCATTTAAATTTAATGCTGGAATTTATTTATTTTAAATTCCTTAGGAACTTTTGATATGAAATTGATGAAAGATTGATCGTGTGATTTATGTGTATTGCTTGACATATGCATAAAAGACCTTTACCTGAAAACGGTATCGCATGCAAAACATTAAGCCTGCCAATTAACAATCAATTGATTCCTATATCCTTGTATCGTGTTGGACTTAGGCAAATACCAAGAGTTAAGTATCGAAATGATAATGCATCGCTTAAAAGACGTAAATACGTAAAGTGGAACTATGAGTGGATGATGTCGGATTGCTTTTGGATTGATCACCTTAAGCCTAGTTACACAAGGGAATTTCTTTCCCTAGTTACCTTATTCTACTCATCAGGGGTTTGGGAAATATTTTAAGCTGCTCATTGCTTATGCGCTTTCGAAATTGTGCATTGTATAGCATTGTTTGATAACTCGTGCCTGATGCATGATTTTAAATAGACCCCAGGCCAATATTTATGGATATATTGTCCTTGGCGTCTCATGGTGTGTTTGGATTGCATAATGTGATGTGTATGCTTTCCTTACTTAGTCTCACGACTAACGATGCTGCGTTTTGCATCACATGTGGGACTAATAGCCGTGAGGACGTACCTCCAGCGAAGTGATTTAGGGGATCAGGTTACTCCCTGATGGGCTTTTGTGAGGCTGAGAGAATATTTTGATATCATGACCTTGTTCTTACCTTGTATTTGGTTGCAGGTTTTTATCAACTTTTATCTCTCGAATCTATGTAATTCATTTTGTAATCGATATTAAGTAATCGACTCCCGGTGTGGGACAATTCTTTTGATACTCTGGCTTGTAATAACTTTTACTTAATTTATGCTTATTGCCTTGTGTTTTTTATGTTATTCTATGTATGATAGCTGCGATCAGAGAGGACTTTGCTTCCTGAAATCCAGCGAACTCTGATAGGACAAGATAATTAGGAGCATGAGCATTGAGCTTACTATTAGATTGGGGGTAGATTCCATAGTACGTTAGATGTGGCAGTGACGTGGCCGATTTATGGAAATCGGGGCGTTACAACATTGTTTCTGGCGCCAGTATTTCAGTGGACCCGGCGAAGGTAGATGCAATACTGAAGTGGCAGACCCCAAAGAATGTGAGTGAGATCCGTAGTTCTTGGGGTTAGTGGGGTATTATCGCCGGTTCATTAAGGGGTTTTCTAGTATAGCGAAGCCCATGACCCGACTATTAAGAAAGGATGTGAAGTTTCGATGCGATGAGGACTGTGAGAGGGCATTTGACCAGTCTAAGAAGTCAGCCTAAGAAGTACTAAACACTTGCCCTTCAATTGTTTCAGCCGATTCAGATAATCGGTTGCTGATTCAGTGGCCCTCTGTTTAACGTCCATGAGGTCTGTAAAAAAAAAACTCTTGGGCTGGAGTATAGAAGCAGTCATGGAAGATCTGCTCTAACTAGTCCCAGCTTTCCACAGAATCTGGCGGTAGTAATGTGTACCATGTGAAAGCCAAACCAGTAAGAGAAAAGCCAAACAGTTGTAGCTTGAAGTAAGGGTTCGTATCCATTTCCCCGCATTGGGCCGTGAATCAGCCTATATGTTCAACTATTGAACACCCTTTGTCATCCCCTGAGAATGTAGTAAAGTCAGAGGGTTTTCCCCTTGGTAGTGGGTGCCTCTACTCCATCCACTGAGGGTAGGGCTTTCGGTAAACAGGTCGGCCGAGAGACCGCATATGATCATTGTACTGGATGTCAATGATATTGGCAACCATGTCCTGTAAATTCGCAGAACCTGGCTACTAGGTTTGTGCTGGCATAGACGGCACTTGCGCCGACATCGGCGGTGGAGGAGGAGGCACAACCATTGGTGGCGCTGCCGCTGAAGTGGCCGGCTCTGGTGGTGTCTACTGATATCCCCTTTCAGTAGAGACAGGCTGATACCCTCCGTGTTGAACGGGAGGATACTGTTGGGCCATCGCATACTCAAGCCGGCCTGAACAACTCCATCAAAGGCCTATGGGACCGCATGAGGGTGGTGGAGTAATTCATGGCCTAAGTAATAGGCATCGGCTTAGGGACATGATATTGAGGCCCCTGACTGTAGTAGGCTGCCGGTGGGACATAACTTCCAAATTGAATACCCTGATACAGTCCGAAATCAGGGAATCCTTGAGGTATATACCCTGCAAGTGCCTGGTAAATGTTGTTGTTCACGGCATTGGTAGGAACCGTAGTCACCCCGGGAAGAGGTACATCAATCCCAGCCGTAAGACGGCTCTCACTTGGCGCAGTCACGGGCACTATTTGTTATTGCAAATATATTGGCCCATGGTCTCTAAAAAGGAAGTGCACTGGTCAAACACATACTGAGGCGTCAGTCCTCGTTAAAAGGAATCCGACGCGTTCGTGCCGGTCATAGTTACTCGACTACCCATAGCTCCCCGAAGAGGAGGAGGCGGAGGGGTTACTTCCTTTGCTCCTTCACGAGTTCCCAATGGGCTTTGAATTGGCGTGAAAGACTTGCCAATGGTATCAATCCTTGGTTGTCATCCTGAGTTAACATCTCTGATAGTTTTGACACCTTCTGTATTCTTCTGCCTGAATGTAGGGTGATAAAATTATCCATAATGGTATAACAAAACAAACGACAACGCTTGCCAGACGTTGTGAATCTTCTTGTTATCCCAACTAATGGATCTAGGGTCAATCAACCACACAGATACACGACTAATTGATTTCTCGGCAACAAGACCAATTTATTGACTCGATTCCCCAAAATCAACAACCGCATTGTCGGATGAAGGATAGAACATTGAACTTCGATTCACTAACTAGAAAAGTTTTTAAAGAAATCAAGTAAAGATTAAAATAAAAATAAAATAAAATAAAAAGATAAGTGGGTTTGGGGTGGTTTTATCGACGACCTGGATCTTATTGCAAGAAGAGGTATTTATACAAGTATGTCTGAGGGCGTTACCAATCTACTAATTACCCACTACTACCACTTACACTACCACTAATCAGCCCTTTAAGGCCTACTAATTGTTACAACAATGATGAGGGAAGAAACCGTCTGGAATAAGGCAAGAAACTACTTCCATATGCACTGACAGTCTTTTTTCGATGGTTGATTTTCGGCCCAAGCCCTCATAGGTCGATTCGCGGTCTTTATTCGACCTCAGCAGCCTTTCTTCTCATGTTGTCAGACGTGTTAATGCTCGGCCTAATTTTATAGCACGAGGTCCCTCTAGACCCTGGCCGTGCTTCATCGTCTTTTCCATTTCTTTCGGGCTGTATTGACGGCTCTCCATACAAATTCCTAGGCCGACTGGTTTATCGGCCTTACTTGATGGCCATGGCTTGTGCATTCTTATATTTTGGGTGTTAATAAGTTTGTAAAATGAAGATTAAATTCTAATTTTTTAATTTTTTTATACAAAATTTTTAATACAAATTATAATCCACAAGGTGGGATAGGACGAGGGATAGAGAAAGGGGTGGATATAATGAAGCCCGCCCGCTGCCAGGGCACCCATCTATTCAACGGTCGGGCATGGAGCTTGCTCCGACCCATGCCCGCTCGTCGCCTTCCCTAGTCTTATTCCCTTCTTTCTTCTTCCACAGCGTTTCTTCCCCTTCGATCGGCGTTCAGCTTCTCATCCCAGTTAATGCCCGACAAGCAATTAATCGAAGAGAGGCGGCGGCGTTCATCCTTCTTCTCCTTAATGCCCTCCCATCCATTCCGTTTCCCTCGCGTATCTCTATAAAGGACGTCTCCCCTGTGTTCCGCGGTTCCCCTCGAGTTTCCAGCGGCGGGGCGACGATCCGTTGGTGTTCCGGGCAGAGGCGGAGGCGGCAAATCGGTGACGGAGACGGCGATTCAGAGGCAGCAGCGGCAAGGTTAAGTGGCGAAAGTTGCGGCGGTCCAGCGACAGAAGCGTCGTTGCAGCGGCGGTGGTGCTGGCGGCAGGCAGCTGACGAAGGATTCCCAGCGAGTCTCTTCGATTGTAAGTCATTAGGATTCTTCAACTTAGATAACCCATTTGTTTTCGCCTCTGTCCGATGAATCCTTCTGCCGAAATGTTGAATTTATTTGGAACCTTGAATCTGCCTGTCCATTCCACTGTGTAGCCACCTGTTCATGTTTAATCTATACCTATTTTGGCCATTATCCAATTTTTAAATTGGGTGTTGCTAATTTCCCTGTTTCAACACTGTAAAAACCTCAATCTGCTACTGGTTTATGTTCTGCTGAAATACTCCATTTGTATGTCGTTATTATGCTACTGCTCCATCCTCGCGACGTATGGTAGTATCATCCTTGTGATTTTTGCTATTCTAAATTTGTGGGTATACCCGATGGCGACGGTAAATACCCATTGAAGGGTCTGCGGCTACCTGGGGGTCGGCTGACCCCAGCCCTAGTGTAGGTCCGTACCTAGTGTAACTCCGATATCATGGCCCATGGATGTTCTCTGCTCTTTTTTCTTTCCTTTCCCTTTTGTTTATTTATTTTCATTTTTCACATATTGCACATTTTTTTTTCCAGGTTTAGAAAAAGGAGAGGAAAAAGAGAGAGAGGAAAATTTGAATGTTGCATCTGCGAAAACCTGCTCTGGCTAGTCTCTTTAATTCCGAATTTGGCCACCAAATTCTCCACCGGTGCTTTGGGACGAAGGCCAACCATGGCTATGGCGATTCATGCCGGAAAATTGGAGCCAGTAAGCATGGGGAGGATAATAAAGAAGGTGAAAAGCAATTACGCTTGTTCAAGAGCAGAGGGCAACATCTTTTGACTAATCATCGAGTGCTCGACTCCATTGTCCGGAATTCCAACATAAAACCTGATGATAATGTTCTGGAAATTGGGCCTGGCACGGGGAATCTCACTCTAAAGCTCCTAGAAGCTGCCAATCAAGTTGTGGCAGTCGAAATCGACAATAGGATGGTTGAGATTCTACGGAAACGTGCTGCTGAGAGAGGATTCCTTGACCGCCTGAGCGTGATGTCTTTGAATGCCTAATTTATTCACTTAGATTGTTCGACGAAATGCCTAAAGGAAATTCTATGCACATAGTACAATGATCAATGAAGTTATTGAAATTGGGATAATTGTTTAATTTGATGTTTTGGGATAGTCTTACAGAGGTTTTTTGCTAATGCTATTGCTGATTGTTTTGCAGATTATCAATGGTGATGCTTTGAAGGTTAATTTTCCGGAATTCGATCTGGTTGTAGCCAATATTCCGTATGGTATATCGTCTCCTCTATTGGTGAAATTGGTGTATGGGATGAAGGCGAATCCATTTAGGAGCGCAACGCTGTTACTACAAAAAGAGTTTGCGAGGAGGCTATTGGCGAAGCCTGGTGACTCGGAATTCAATAGATTGGCCATGAATGTGAAGCTGGTGGCGGATGTGGAGTTTGTAATGGATGTGAGCAAGAGGGACTTTTTACCATGTCCCAAAGTTGATTCCTCCGTTGTCAAAGTTTATCCTAAAAGTGAGATCCCGGATGTGAACATGCATGAGTGGTGGGCGTTCACAAGGACTTGTTTTAGCAAGAAGAACAAGACGCTCGGGGCAACATTCAAGCAAAAGAGGAAGTTAATGGAGCTGATGAAATTGTCTGAAGGAGGCAGCACCTATGAAGATTGTAGTTTGAAGTCTTCAGTTTATGGAAGCAATAGTGAAGGGGATGAAGAGAGTGTGAGTGGCGAAGGGAGCTCAGGCTTGTCTTCAGGATCGGGTTCTGAAATTGGCTCATTCAAGGGGAAAATTTTAAGCATTTTAGAATGTGGTGGATTTTTGGATAAAAGGCCGTCAAAACTGTCGAACAACGATCTTCTGCAGCTGCTTTCTCTGTTGAATGAAGCTGGGATATATTTTCATGATCAAGCTAAGGCAAAAGATGCATGTGCTGCTTCTTTTGCAGATTATGATGATATCATGTAACAATTGCTCCCATCGTTTTGAAAGGTAGAGTTAATTAATAGATCGCCAAAGGCATAAAAAGATTGAGTACAAAGTGCTCAGTGACAAAACAAATTTATTCACTGCGCATTACAAGAATGGTCATTTTATTTGGGAGGAAGGGTAGGTATGGCTGTTTCAAAATTTGTATATGGGTTGTATAACTTTTTGTCTTGTACAATATTTCTTGTTCGAACTGTCAAAGAAATAGAATGGGGGCAACCAGACGCCGGTTTGTGTGGTTA
>MAYD01761374.1:0-22672 GCA_001909325.1 Ruellia speciosa
GTTGGCTAATCAATATTTATGGAATTACAAATATATTTATGCATTTGTTAAAATTTGAAAATATAAATACTGGAGTATATATTTTCTTAAAATTTGAAAACACGAAAATAAAACCAAATAAAGAAAAGCATGACATAATGTAGGTTCATTATATTTTCGTATATTATCCACTATATTAATATTTATTTTAAAAGCAAATAGATATAAAGTATCATCGAACAACGGGGAGAATTAAGGCCTAACTAGAAAGGTGGTCACGAGCAACATAAACGCAAAAAATTCTAACGAAAAAGACCAAAAACATCAAAACAAGAGTAAGCATAAACAAGAAAAAGAACCAAATGCTTGGAGAGTCTTAATATCATAGCCTAAGAGGATCCAACGCTAAAAGAATGATAGATGATGGAATATTAACGTGAGTTGAGTTGAGGATGAGAGTCTTAATATCATAGTCTAAGAGGGCCCAACGCTAAAAGAATGATAGATGATGGGATATTAATGTGAGTTGAGTTGAGGTGAGTACAATATTAACCCTCATGCCTTGTCCATTGTGCCGTGGTGTAATATTAACCCTCAAGCTCAGCTAAACCAACCAAGGGCAAGTGAATAAGCGATGTAGCCAAGACTCCTCCTCAAGACCACAAAGTGAACGAACCTTCTCATGCCATAAAAGCCACACTAAAAACTCACATATTTTCTGGAACCCGAAGCCTCCAAATCCAATTCCTCGATACGCTATCCCAATCCCATTCCCCATCCCAGAAGATATCACATATACGGAGATCGGTGTCATGAATATCGATGCATGGAAGCTTGGATGCAACTGAGAAACCATCATCAAGCCATGCTGTAAACCACAAAGAGACATCTCCCTTTCCAACACGGAATTGAAAGCTGGAGCGAAGGATCGTCCCAGCTTTCGTCAAGCCCTTCCATGTGCGAGACCTACCTCTAGTGAGGCTTTGGAAGAAAGACCCAGCGTTGCAGTACATGTCCTTGAGGATTTAAACCCATAGTTTATTAGCTCCATCAACAAAATCTCAAACAAACTTCCCAAGAAATCGAAAATTGAAGTGTCCAGCTTGTCGAATTCCCTGCCCCCCAATGGCGCGGGGCTTAGTTATAGAATCCCACGTAACAGGATGAATGCCTCGCCCATTACCCATCTTTGAACCTTGTGGAAGGTTGGGGATTAATCATCTTGGGATTGGAGCTTACTAGTCCTATTATTAATTTGTTGTTCTATGATTATGTGTTATTCACTACAAAAATAAGTTCGGGGCGACGATAATTTTTTTGCACACAATTTCCTATTCAGGATTCTTTCGTGCATTGTCTTACTATTTGACTAAACTATAATTCATATTTATATATTAACACATGTTTATTAAAATTTTAATTTAATTCGTATATTTAATTAATTTATAAATTTAATTTATTTAATTAATTAAATTTAATTATTTAATATATTTGATTTAATTAATTAAAAACATTAGCAGTGTGGCAACAATATACACATGTGGTCCCACCCGGATGAGGGCATCATAAGTCCTCATCTGGGTCGTCGCCCCATTTTAATTTTTTTATAAAAAAAGTTGCAGGCAACAAGCATGTCATTGCCCATCTTCTCACTCTTAGGTAACGAAAGTACATGTCACCATGGTCATCGCGCTCTGGTAATATTTTTGTAGTAATTGTATTAATTTATTTGCAAATCTAAATTTCGATATTTTTGTAGTAACTGTATTAATTTAGCTGCAAATATTCAATTTCGGGCAATATTCTTATAGTGATTGTTTCCAATTCCAAACCTGTCAGGCACTCCCATTCCACCAACATTATAATACTTTCAACAACCTTATATTTCATCATTCAATAAAAAGGGGGAAAAGAGTGTTTTTAATTCATTTTACAATAAACTTATGCAAAATACATTGGAGTAGAAAAATTAAAGTGAAAATATTCTCTAAAAATGTATTCTTAATAACTATTTTGGTGTAAAATTTGGTGTGCACCAGTAGACATCGCAGTAGAACCGAGGGATTGGATATTAACACTAGTGAAAAATCCAGTCTCTTATACAGTAGTAAAACAATAGAACAAACAATATAAAATGAGCAATGAAAAGGCAGATTAGTATATACCCACAAAATAAGCATACAACTGAAAAGAAAAACTAAAATACAGGACACCAAACACCACAAAAATTGTGTATAAACGGATGAAACCACCACAAAATGACCAGTGAATGAGCAAAGGCTTGGGCAGAGGTAAGAAAACTAAAAGAACAAAATGAAATTGCTAATTGACCTTGGCACTTCTATCTTTACACAGCATGTGCCATTCCTGCAGCACAGCGACTTGAAGGGCACGATGTTCGACTTCCTCCGGAGTTAATTTGAACAATGTGGAAGGTCCCTTGGTTTTACCATCTTCCTCCTTGTCCTTTTCCGTATCGTCTGTGTCCTCCTTTTCATCCCCGTCCGATTCATCTTCCTTCTCTTCTTTATCTTCAGATTTGGGGGACTTTGGCCGTGGTCGTGCAGCTTTCAGCAGTGCGAGACGTTCCATTGAGATTCTCAGCCTCTCGGCAGCGGCTTCTTTGACTTCATCTTCGGGCATATATTCAATGGTTCCATCAGTAAGGTCGTCCATCCAGCCCTGAAGATCCGCGCCAATCTCCTTAGTGATGGATGCGTCTGAAGCTCGAACAACAAATTTGCAGATCATTGTGGTGGTTTCATCACCAAGGTCCACGTTTCTGCTCACTTCACTAGCGCCAAAAATCATCATTCCAATGAAGCCCCCGTACCAAGTTTTAGCAGCATAACAAAGCTGTTTTATGACCCAAAATTTTATGTCAGAAGACAGGTGATATAGTAACACCAAAAGTTCACTCAGGATTTCATGCCTGTGGTGATCGTTTTCCTAGTATTATTTTCAATTTGAAAAAAGCAATTATTCACAGAAATTTAATGGCATAATCAGCGATCTAAGAAAAGGAAGGTACGCTCTTTGGACCTAAATTTTGTAACAGTTAGAAACTGACCTGAAATCCTGCTACAGTTCGGATAACGTGTGAGCAAACTTTATGGAAAGGCTTAGTTGACAGAGATTTCAAGCCACTGAGGAAAGGAGACTCGCCATACTGCTGTGCAGCAGTAGCCTTAAAACCACTTCCTTCATATGTATAAGTACCCGTACACTCCACTATAGCAGGTAAACTAGGCCACAAACGGAAATACTCCACTGGAGAGATTTTATGAGGTAAAAGCAATTCAGTAAGGGGAATTTTGTAAGGCTGACATCTCAAAATAGGATCCACCGTTTCATGCTTCAGAGTTTTCTTTTGTCTATAAACCTGTGGATCATCTTCCGAGTAGTCACCTTCATAATGTGCTGGAGCACCACTGCCATAAAAAGGGTAGTAGAGAGTTTGGACCCAAAGGGCACATCGCTCAAAATGTGAAACGCCAACAGTCACACTGCTCGATACTGGTTCCTGGAGTAAATAAAGATCTTAAAAATATGCTAAGTGCAGTGTAAGTAAGGAATGAGATGTCAAACAGCAACTAAAAAGGTGACAGATTAAAATAATGGAAATTTAAATGCAAGAATAAGGACAAGAAGCATTATTTGGCAGAATGTTTCCTACAGTATGAGACAATATAAGACAGAATTATGATTTTTACAAATTAACCAAGGACAGTCCCATTGTTAAACCACTTTCAATGTTAGTAAGATCTGGTTTTTATCATCAATTATTGCATCACTTCAGTAGCATTGTATGCATACCAAGAATCTGAAAATTGCAGTATAATAGTTTCTTCCAAGAATTTTTCTCACCACGAGGATAGAGTTACGACTCACAAAAGAAACAGGAACATGTAGGATCTTATTAATTGCGAGTTTGTTTGATTCAAGTGGTAGGATGGAAACCACTTTCAATGTTACAAAGATATGGTTTTTATCATCAATTATTGCATCACTTCAGTAGCATTGTATGCATACCAAGAATCTGAAAATTGCAGTATAATAGTTTCTTCCAAAGAATTTCTCACCACGAGGCTAAAGTTACCACTTACAAAAGAAACAGGACCATCTAGGATCTTATTAATTGCGAGTTTCTTTGATTCAAGTGGTAGTCTGTCTACAATTTTCACCTATAGAGTGATATGCTCCCTTGTGGAGAAGCATTACCAAACTCAACACAACTTCAAACACACCACAGTATTTTCCCAGTATACTAATTTTAGCTCAAAACATCAACTTAGGGCTTAAGATTGCTGCACTACACTCAACCTCCAATAAAACATGAAATTTTTTTGCAGTGTTGTTACCAGATTCCAGAAGTTCGTACATATCATTTGAACAAAAATTTGAAAATATTCAGCACCATCAACCAGTGTTCTTTACCTACAGAGGGAAATAAAAAACATGGCAACATGCCTCTGTAGTTTGAAAAGAACAAATTGACAAAATACGAGTAACATTGCAAGATAAAACAAAATCAGTGAAGTGAACCATATGGACTGAGGAAGAAGGTAACGTTTCAACTTTTTTCTTTTTTTTTTTTTTTGAAACAAAGTAGGTAATGTTCCAACTTAACCTGCGAATTAAGATTACGGAGCTGTCGCACTGCTTGAGGAGACCCATTCATGAAGTAGAGGCCACCAGTCAGTCCAACTCGAATGTCTACACGATTCAGCTCAATCTCTGTGAGGTTCAAAACCTGAAATTATTAAGTTGAGCCTGTTAATCTGATGAACTGCTTACCGTGTACAGAGGAAAGAACTTCATTTCCACAGAAGCTGTGCTCATTTGCTAAACAAATTCATTGAATGTGTCCAAGGTTGATTTATATTTTTATTCAAAACATACTGTGCTTGTTGTTTAAGATAAAAACAAGCTGTTTAGAGAATAAACAAAGCAACACCAAAATTATCTAAGAACAGAGAGGCTAACCTTTAAATGTAGAGTAATCTTGCCATCATTTGGATCTGTTAAATGATATCCTTCAACATAGCAAGGATCACTACTACCGCTCAAGGTAACTGCATTTGGAGGATCCTTAATAAAACTTGAGTTAATCCCCTTTGTCAACAGTTGAGTTAATTCATTTGGATCTGGCCTCCAAAGTTCTAAAATAGCCTTATGAACTAAACCCTCAAGTTTTCGATCTTGAGCAGCAGACACATCATAGAACTGAACAGTCAGCTTGTGGTGGGTAAATGGATAATCTCCCCTGGCATCACTAACCCCAGCCCATCTGGAAAAGAAGACGAAAAGAAATGAGGATAGAGAAAAACCAATTAATCTAAACAGAGACTGCCCAAAATCTGTTTAGAGAGGAATCAATATTATAGATATGAAAAACTACATTAATCATAGGTCAAGCACCAAGAGGACACGCGTACATTGAAAACAAGAGGAAATGGTCATAAGTATAAATTTTTCATTGGTAAAATTGTCCACCAACTGGGACAATTTGTAGAAATTTCGAATCCAGTTTACCCTGACTATTATAACTCATAAACAAACCAAAAGCAAAGAACATCAGTTGATTATTGAGAAGCTTAGTATTTACATAACACAAAACTCAATTAAGCATTTACAGTGGATATTGAGACACAATCTTCTACTACAGTGGAAACCTTCCTGAGCATAAATGGATGGAGACAAACAAGATTTTTCACAGAAAACTGAGAAGCAAAAAAGTATGAACAAAGAAATATTTTTAAACATTTTGACGCATCTTACAGCCTTTCTTCAAAATTGTGTTCATGTCATGTATGTGTATAAGTGCATGTACATATGCAATGTAATCTATATATAATGTGTGCATTTGCAAGAATGCAGATAAATGTAGATAATAAGAGCAAGTGCATTAATCTTTTGTGTAACTAACCTGTCTCCGAGAAACACATTTTTTTACATAGTGAAAGCATTCTCTTATTTAGTATCAGTATGTAAATCTAGGATAGATTGCTCACTTGTCATCTGCATGATTAGTAACATATTTAATTCTTTGTAGTATATATCGGCATTGGTGCCTATTGACTGAATCAGCAGAAGGATTGATTCTAAACTCTTCAAGCTCTTTAGTCAACAAAAGTCCAGCCCTAGTATTGCGTGATCCCAAACGCTGTGCACACAGGAGAACTGCTTGAACATCCTGAAGCCTATTTGTTGCACTTGCAGAAGAATCTGCGTTAAACAGAACTTTGTGGACATTTGAAACAATGATATTTAATGGGTCCTCAGGATCATCAGAAAGAAGGGGGTCCAATCCCTCCAAATCGATATGCTCAGAAATAGCCCATATCAGACGAGCACAGATTCTAGGAGTGTTAACCTGCCAAAGATATCATTGTGTAAAAATGTACTCTTATGATATGTGTTGCATAAGATAATGCTACAAAAATATCAAGAATCTCAATCTAATGACATTCACACATTGAAACATTAAGAAAACACCCAACATGCATCAAGTATTAGACAACGCACAGAATCTAAGATGTTCTAAAAATATGTAATGCATTACATTCTGTGGGTAACCAGATGGTAACTATTGAGGAACAACCAAGTGCCAAAAGTAAATGAATTAAAGTGTGGATTCAATATGAACATTGGAATTCTAACTCTAAAATTCCATGTTGTCAAAGAGAACATAATTTTGCAAACCTCACGAAGATCTTTAACAAGTTCCCGCTGCAAGTTTTGCAACCTTGTTTCATTGAGTATCTGATCTTGGGATGCCCCATCCTTGACTCTTTTTACACCACCTCTGGTATCATAAATATGGCAAAGCCTAACCAGCAACTTTAGGTAGCAATCAATGGCATAAGTTCGGCCCTCACAATCCCATTTGACACATGGCCTACACACTTCCACCACTTCCAAAGCTGGTTCTGTCCAGTTCAATGCACCATAACCAGTTCCATAAGCTAAGGCACCAATGACCCTGCTCTCCATACCTGAACTCTTCTGTTCAGGCAAAGGAAGGGACAATTGGAAACAGCTCTCCACGAGCATTGCAACTAATTCTTCTCTGAACAAACTTTTACTAGTGACACTGTTGAGATCATCCTTGATTCTGGCATCTTCAAAAAGTGATGCGATATCTGTTCCAGCAAGAGGTTTTTGACCACGGCGTACACTCTCTTTTGCAAAAAGATCAACACAAAGTGCAGTCCGACAAATGCAAGCCAAGGCATGCATTCGGTCTGATTCGGTCCTCAAGTTCCTGACCATATGAAGCAGCCGTTTAAACAGTGAAACCTGCACCAATTATCAACTGCATATCAAAAACTGGATGTGACAGAGAAACTAACATATGAGAAATACGTAAACATATTAAGATAGAAAAAGATTACAGGTAAGGGTCCTGAATCAGGTTTCACAGTCATACAAAAACACTAGGGGATAATTAATTGCAATTTCACATTCATACTCAAGGTTTACAGACAAATCAACTGTCAACTGAAATATCTGACTTGCTTATTTCATCCTAAGAATCAAAACTAAAACAAAATGTATTAAGATTACCATATATACTCAAATGGACAGAATGAACATGAGAACAAAAGATTCAAACAGAGATTAACAATAAAGCCTGAACAAAACACCACATACCTGCATGCTAAGGTCAAGGAGATGCAGATTAGTGACAACAGCTCTAACTATACTCTCTCGAGCAGAAGAATACTCCTGTCTGTCCCAAAGTGTAAGAATAGCAATAATAGACGTGGAAGCCCACTCAGGTTTTCCTCCAGGCACATCCGCCAAGTATAACATATTAATCCCCACCTCAAATATCAAAGCAGGATCCAAAGATGATGCCAAAAACGGTGCCAAATGTGAAATAACATCAGAAGCTCCCACAAACCTCTCTGCAGAATCTAGTATCACATCATCACTCTTATTTTTTGATGAAGCTGACAGCTTCTTGATCTCCTCGATCGAGCCAGAAGCCACTGCTTTCACCCCATAAACAAGCGGATAAATAGTCGCTCTGAAGCTCTCCACTGGGAGGATCAATGATCGAGACATCAACGCATTTCTCCTTTTCCAAACAAAATCGACCATTGATGAAATCCAATTCGATCGAATGGCAACAGAATTTTCAGTATCAACAAGCTTGTCTCCAGCGAGTCGACTCATCCTCTTTGATTCAAATTCCTGAAACAGTTTCCCAACGGATTCAAAAGCGACCTTTGAAACAGCATCTGCTTTGTCAAGCATGTTTTGTGCAATCCGATTCCACCAATTAGAAACGCGATCGAGCAAGTTAATATTGTTCTCACACAATGTAACTAGATCGTCACGCGCGAGGATGCAACCCAGAGTTTCCGTAATCGAAAATCGAAGATTATCACTGGGCGAATCGAAACAAGCGGAGATTTCTTTGTTGCAGTCATTAATAAGCTTGCCCAGGCGGTAGGAAGGGATCGCGGCTAGAATTGAGACAGCGGCAGCGGTAACATCAGGATCTGGGAAATCAAGGTCGTTTCGAATGCCGGTGCACACAGTTTCCCATAGATCCGGCGTGAGTCGAGTGGAGCGGATGAGGTCGAAAGCGAGCTTTTTGGAGATGGCGGAGGCCGGCGCAGCGACAATCTCTTCGACAGCGGATTTTGCGATGACGGAGATGTCGTGTCCCGCCGCAGATTGTTGCAGCGCCTGGAGTAACGCCCCGGACTGCCGGAGAGCGTCGTTGGAGCGGAGGTCTGCTTGGATCTGAGCAAAAAGTATGTCCATTTTCCTGTGCTAGGTTTCCACCACTGAATTCAACTGAAACGCCAAACTACAGCCGCCGCCGCATGCCTTCCAGTAAAGCTTCCGATGGTTAAACGGCGGCGAAGAATTCCGATTAGCGCTTGATCCCCGGCGAAGTGCAGGAGGATCTGTGATGCAGTCGACGGCCGCGGAGTTCTTGTACAGCAACGCACTTTCAAAGTTGTTTTGTTAGAAAACGCGCTTATGTAAAAGGCCTAAAGTCGCAGTTCGACTAAATATTGTTTCATAACCGTCTTATACTCTTCCGTCTTCACCAATCACCACACATTCCCGTCTCATTTAGGTCAGTTGGATCGTCCTGGAAACCTTCTATTTGATCTTGTCGGAGTAGCCCTTGTGGTGAAGTCATTTCAGATGTTGTCCTTCCCTGTGTTCCAAAAAAGGAGTAATGAGCCGACTAGTTTAATATGGAGAGTATTCACTGCACCTAAGTGAGCATTAAATAAAAGTTACTAGGGGAAGGGTGGATCCTACTATCTGATAAATTTGAGGCATATATCACTGCCCATATTCACCAAATCGGCCGATTCATCCGTCACCCAAATCGCCATTGAATTGCGGAAGGTGGAAGAAGGAAACACTTACCCTTCTCCAGCAAGTAGTAGCAGCGGCAAGCGAGCGGCGGGCGGTGAGGGGAATGGGATTGGCCGGCGTCCGGCGACTGGACTTGGGGAACTAGGGATTAGGAACTTGGGGAAGATGGAAGAACGGGAGGGTGGGGAAGAAAATTTGAAAAGTGAATTGGTCTGGGCCGTGGAGTGTGGTATGTCACGATAAGCATTCTGGATTAATTTGCAGTGATATATAGCAGCTACATACACTGATACACAAATAAAAGCTCCTATGGATTGATGAGTTGATGCATTCAATGCCCACAGGTTTTCTATTGTTCGGAAATACTCAGTGAATGTAGTGAATGACAACATCCCATCCAACTAGTTCATTGTTGTATGAATTTCGCCCACTTGGATCTATGGAAAGAAAAACTAATATTTCATGAGAATGGAGACAGACATTTGACAGCGTCTTACCAAATAAAGCGAGGAAGTTATGCTTCAGCCATCACCCGCCATCCAAAGCAGATGCATCTCAGCCTCCTAAGGGCTGTTGAGAAGGAATTGTTAATGAATTGTTGGGGTTGAGTCAGATATTCGAGATCCCACCCCCGGGCGCCGTGTTTTTACATGGAAGATGGTTCTAGTTTCCCCAACCAAAGATTATTGTCCTACAAGTTGAAGAAATTTATGTATCAGGCTTATATGCAATTCCAGGGGGAAGAATTTTAATAAATTCAATCCACATGTATGAGATAAAAAAAGAACATAACACTTTCAAACTTGTGCTTTTTTGTTTGCACACACATCCTAACCTTCGATCGGCAACAGATCAACATACAACTGATGAAAGTAAAATCAAACTAACTGAATCCATGAAAAAGATCAAACCATGCATTCTAGACATTTAAAATCACCACTTTCAAATCAATAACCTATGCTCCGAAACAAAAGTTTAAGGAAAGATTCAGATGGCTCTTTGCTGAAATACTTCACAGTAAAGGAATTTGAACACCCTCACATCAGGAAATACGTGCCTCCAAGAACTAGATATTTGAATTTACTAGTAAACAGACAGACATGCAAGTTACTAAGCAAGAGGCAGCATAGCGGGAATAAATTTAGGAATCTGACCTTGCAGCTGTTACGGCGTATATCTTTCTTCCACAGATTTGGCTAAGAGAAGTTTTGGAGAAATATTCCTCTGAGTTGCTGGAGATGAGTTCTTGGGAGACTGGTGATGAACTGCCAGCAGGATCCAAACAAGTGTTGCATTCAATACCCCATTGTTCACAAAATTTTTGGTCAACTTTATCATTTCTGCTTGCTTGATAATTCCCACAAGCACAATCCCACTTTTAATAGGTGAACAACTGAGAAGACAAGCATAAATATAAAGTCAAATAGGAACACATGGATTTCCCTCGAAGAGAACTTGTTAATTGGAATAGAAAGGAGAAAACCAATCTGAGAATTTAGCTGTGAAGACTGGTATGTTATTCTGACACCAAACGAATTCGCTCTGCTTCAGATCAGGCATATGTTCGCGCTTCCCTGATACAAACAATTTGCAAAGAAAAATGAACCATGTTAAAAATCATATCTAAATACCAACAAAAGAGAATCAAATTCCATTGAAAATCAATTCCCTCAGCTAGTTCCATTTCATCAGATAAATAAGTGCATTCCACAGATCAGAAAAGAGAGCAATCAATTAACCAATTGGTTAAATCGAAGGATCGTTTTCAGGGCAATAAATAAGAACACTCACAATATGATCGGAATCGCCGAGTAGAATCGCAATCAAGTCGTTCCTGCGCAAATCTTCGTAATGTTTCATCGCACAAAGCTTTTCGAATTTTCTCCCAGCGGATTGATCGATTCTGAAAGCTCGACGAGGAACAGAAACGATTTCAGCGATGCATGTGGTTATCTGTTATAGAGGAGACGATTCAGCGTAGCGCGCGAAAGAGCCGGGGAGGTGAAATGGGCCTTTATTGGGCTTCCTTTAATTAACCCAATAAATTTGGCCCAGTTATACTGGATCATTTCATTGGGCCAGGCCTATTTGTGTTATTTTTTTGGGCCGTATAAATATCATTCATGAGGTCTCCTTCCAAAAGGATTTTCGGAGCTGAGAAAAACCACAGCAATGGCGGATTACCATTACGTGTACAAGGATGTGGAAGGAGCCTCGACTCAGTGGGACGACATTCAGAGGAAACTAGGGAATCTACCACCGAAGCCTGCGCCGTTCAAGCCCGCTCCTTTTTCGCCGGCTGAGGACGAGGATTCGAAGCAAAAGGACAAGGGATGGATCGACGAGAAAACGGAAGAGGAGCTGGAAGATCTCGAAGATGATCTCGACGATGATCGATTCCTCGAAGAATACAGGTAGTGATTCGCCTTTTAATTTCACTTTACGCTTTACTGATCTATGAGTAGATTTAGCTATACGTATTCTGAAGTAGGAAATTTTGAAAATTGGCGTCTGGAGATCGATTTAGAAATTAATCCGTGAATTGAGATTAAGTAAAGATGCATCATTGCTTCGTGTACAGAAAAGTGATCATCTTGAGTTGAATGGATTGAATCTATTGATGACCTAATTTCAGAGGGTAAAATTTTACGAATGCTCCATGTAAAATCTGGGAATCACTGCTGATGAAATTTCTTTCATATGACTGATAGGAAAAAGAGGTTGGCTGAGATGAGAACAGCAGCCAAGATTGCAAAGTTTGGTTCTGTAATTCCAATTTCAGGATCTGATTTTGTTCGTGAAGTTTCACAAGCTCCTCAAGACGTTTGGGTTGTCGTGCTACTGTATAAAGATGGGTAAATACTCCTAGTTGTTAGGGGCAACTATTTCTTGTGCCTCCCGTAAGAGTTATAACATATAAGTGAGATGTTTAGCAGTTGCATTTGCATGTTTTTATCGTATCTCTGTGCTGCCTTTGTGCAGAAATGGAAACTGCGGTCTGCTTTTGCAATGCTTAGAAGATCTTGCAAAAAGATATCCAGGAACAAAGTTTGTCAAAATTATATCGACAGAGTGCATTCCCAACTATCCTGACATCAATCTTCCCACTATTCTGGTTTACAATAATAGTGCAGTTAAGGCAACTTATGCGGGAATGCAGAGTTTCGGACGGAGGTGCACTCCTGAAAGTATGTCCTCTCTATCTTCTTCTCGCTGCATTTGAGAGGCTGAGAGTTTTTGCATTTTTCTATGAAGTTAATAGTTTATATTTGTGTAACTTAGTGATTAGTCCTTATAGATTCCTCATAGAGTGTTTTGAATAGTTTAAATTGATGCTAAAGATTTGAATATGCATCATGTACTTGGATGATTCATGAGTCTTTCTAAAGTGGAAAACAAGTTAGGCAGGAAACGGGAACATGTACATTTGGAGCATGTTTACTTAATCAATCACTTTGGACTAATGTAAATGATAACTTAAATCACACTCCCTTATAGTAAGATGACTATTTATCCCACAAATTAGCATAATTACACAAGGCTTTTGATTCTCAAGGGCCTTAATCCTATAAGCTAAACTTGTCATTAGGTTGGATAAAATAATTTATCCAACCTAATCATTTAAAGTGAACACGTCCGTGATGTAATAGCATGCATTTTCCCGCTTTATTGATATTTTTACTTGCATATGCATCCTTAACTCTAAATCATTCTATGCATGACCCCTCCCAAGATTTAATATTTATGGCGCATGCTAACATGAAAAGGATAAAATGCGATGGTTAAATTCCTTGATTTGAGGAATGTACTGGAAAGCCACAAGTGCCTGATTCTTTGCTAAGCATACTTGAATTTATTACACAGTTGCTACAGTAGTCTTGGTTTTCATTTACTTCCTGGTTACTGTGGTTATAACGAAATGTAAACCAAATTGCACTTTGAATTTTAGGTGTTGCTGTACTCCTGTGTCAGTCAGACCCAGTGCTCAATGATGGGCATGGTGGGGAGCAGTCGAGAGAAGAAGTTCTTGACGGAGTCAGGAAGAAGTTTTTGGAGAGGGTTGTAAGAGAGCGTGAAGATAATGACGATGGATCTTCAAGTGATTGATCTCCAGGTTCAGGAAATGATGGAAAATTTTATCTAGGCATTGCAGAGGCTATTGAAGACCCTCGTGCTTTTCACCTAGGAACAATGACTTAAGTTTCACATTTATGTATAACATCCATCCTCTGCTAACCATCATCTTGTATCCTTCAATCACATTTTCAACCTTTCTTCATCAAATTTATGTATAACATCCATCCTTTGCTAGCCATCATCTTGTATCCTTCAATCAAATTTTCAACCTTTTTTCGTCCTCAACATCTGATTCTAAGGTGAAGTCATCTTGGCTTGGGCATTTCTGCTGTTGGTTTCTCCCGACCTGGTTTTGTACCTTTTTTTTCTGCTACTTTTTGCTCCAAAATTCTCTGTATATTCAGATACATTTTAGTATTGTACTAATTTGCATTCGGCTAGAGTGATCCTCTTTACCCCCTAAATTTATCTCAATTGTTCCTAAATTCTAAGTAGTGCTTGTTCCGATTTGAGTACCGAATAGTGATAAGCTTGGTTCGAGCCAAGGAGGCGCACGATAAGAATAAGACTTTTTCTCTATTCTATTCCCCGCCCGGTTATCTTCTGGAAGTACTCTTTTTTCTTTCAAAATTGGTTCGGATAGATCTTAGCCCATCTTATGGAAGTACTCTTTTTCTTCAAATTTGGTTGGGATAGATCTTAGCCCTTCCTTCTAGGCGGCTTTGACTCTCTTCTTTATTATATGCTTGCTAGCCTTCTATTCTCTTTACTTACACCTCCATTGATTCTAACATGGCTCAAGTGCAGAGCCGTACACTTTGGACTGAGACTAGGCAAAGGTAGAAGACAATAGAAACTTCGATGACTATCATAAACCTTGATTGCACTACACTCAATAAGATCCTGGAATAGCAGAAATCGGTTTGGACTGAGACTAGGCAAAGGTAGAAGACAATAGAAACTTCGATGACTATCATAAACCTTGATTGCACTACACTCAATAAGATCCTGGAATAGCAGAAATCGGTTCGTGTTCTGCTTCCAAAGTCAGCTGTCTTCGAAGAGGGCACACTTTGGACCGAGACTAGGCAAAGGTAGAAGACAATAGAAACTTCGCTGACTTTATCATAAACCTTGATTTCGCAACGCTCAATAAGCACCCGGAATAGCAGAAATTGATTCATGTTCTGCTTCCAAAGTCAGCTGTCTTCGTAGAGGGCCTACTTTCAACTGCCTAAGCCGTACCACGATCCTCAGCTTTCGAGTCAGATCCAACCTCGCTACGCTCAATAAGTACCCGGAATAGCAGAAATCAGTTCGTGTTCCGCTTCCAAAGTCAGCTGTCTTTGCAGAGGGCCTACTTTCAACTGCCTAAGCCGTACCGCGATACTCAGCTTTCCAGTCAGATCCAACCAAGCTCAATCCAACAATTCTGATCATAACCAAGCATACAACCTTTAACTCCTTTCTATAGATTTCAAAAATATAAAATGAACTTATCAGTGAGACTTTACCAAGTTACAGCTTGCAAGTCAAGGCCATCCTTAACATTCAACACAAACACAAACCATAATCAGCCCATTCATCTCAATTCACCCAATACCTGGGAGAAAAAAACCAATCAATTCAATATATTCAGCAAGGAAAAAATTCATTGCTCAATACTGCTAAACCTATACAAATCTCAGGCTCCAGCTCTGAATAGATACAACCTACAACAGTCTAACATCTTCTCCAATTAAGCAGAGATTGCAGAAAGTAATGTTCCTACCTTCATTAAAGATATCATGTATAAACAGTTGAGTTGAACAGCTCCTGGCGCCACCACTGCAACTATCTATCCTCTCTGTACCCTACCCTGAATCTAAATCCCGTATGAATTCTTCTAAAATTACTAACCTTGCATTCACTGTTCAATCGCCAGCAGCTTCAAGTTGGAAGCCTCTTGCAGCATAATATCACCATAGGCATTCTCCTGCTGCACATCTATGCATTCTCGAGTTTTCAAAACCTTTAAATCCATAAGAACATTGTGTACATAAATATTAAGATAACTGGCACAGCAAAAGTTGAAGCACTTGTGAGATTTTTTTTAAAAAAAATGGTGACAGAAATTAATACCAGTATCTCCCAGAACAGCCTTGCGCTCGCTTTCTTTGTTTTCCCTTCCAATAAATGCGACATGTTTAATATTTCACCCTTGCCTTTCATCCTTTTAGCCGCGAATTTCTTGTGGAGATGGCTTCCCACCATTCTGATCAGCAAAGAAAAATGATCAACATGGAACTTGATATAAATCGCAACATCAGAATCTAGAGTTCCCAATCATTACCTTGTTCTTGCAGAAAAAGTATCTGGAATGAATATCATTCAGAAAAGAGAACCCATGTCAATAATGGTGGAACAGATGGCATTCCTAAAACATTAAATAAGTAATATGTATACTTACAATTTTCCTGGTCATCTTCATCACATGAATTTGATTCCTGATAAGAAAAATGGTAGCTGTTAAGTATCCTCCAGAATCGGGGGTTAAATCGACCAGAGAGTTAAAGAAACAATTTTTTAAAAAAAAGAATATTATAGTATCTGGAAATATATAAAACATAAAATAAAATTACTACGTTGCAGAACTCTACAGACAACTCCAGTCCTCCATCTGAAGATGATGACTTCTCAACGCTTTCAACTGAGGTGGAGGATTCCAAGGCATACGAATCAGCAATTGCTCCGAACTCATGTGAGCTCAATTGGAATAAATGAGAAGCAGGTGTTCTGGGAGCAATTGAAGTTTGCACAGGGGAACTCTCAGTAACATGGGATCCAACATCCAGAATTTGTTCATTAAGCACATGTGTAACAGGAGATCGGATGGCATCTTTACTGGGGGTAGTAACATGGGATCCGACATCCAGAATTTGTTCATTAACCACATGTTTAACAGGAGATTGGATGTCATCTTTACTGGTGGATAACTCCACAGCCGAAATTGCTGCTGCGCAACTCTTCTCACATTGAAGAAAACAAAGATCCTCCGAGATGCCTGTGTGGGATCATAGCTATTAAGAAAGAGAGACGTAATTCTTGCTCATTGAAAGAAAACTCAAATGAAAGATTGCACTCACCAGAAAGCAATGGCTCAATAAAGCTGGGAGTGGCATGGACAAATTTATGCTCTCTCCAAACTTGTAACAGAGTACTAGGATCTTTCCTTCTTTCACGTTTTAAATCGCTTTGATCCTCTATCCAATTTTTTATTACACTACAAATTAAGAAGATATTTTACTGTAAAATGATTTATCAATCCATAGCATGTCTGAACTTGCCATGTCAACATACAAAATCAATTAACGGGATTTGAAAAAGAAACTGGGTTCATTAACTTACTTATTAGTCAAAATCATGCTCGAATCAAATAAAATCTTCCGCTTCTTCAGAATTTTACCACTCTCTTTGGCCACAGGAGTCAGAATATCAGCAACATTAGGGCTATTTGTATCTGAAAAACAAAACCACAGAGAAAGAGAGCATGCGCAAAACATAATCTTATCAGAAAAGTTATAAACAGAAATGGAGCAAAAGTTCACAGGCATACAGGCATGAACTTATTGTAAACTCGAGAACTTATTGTAAAATTACTCAGTTGCCTTTCAAGTAAGGGAATCAGAGAAAAGGTCACATATGTAAATAAAGTAACAAATTCAAGATGCTGATTGTCAGTCTAATCACATTAAGATGCCAGCCATCACATATGATGCATGAATATGTCTGCTTTCAAGTAAATAGAAGTACACAGCAGAACAAAAGTAGATGTTAGAATCTGGGATGAAACAGAATCACCTGAAAGATTTGGGTCTGGCGCTACGGTAGATGTAAGAAATGCATCCATCTTCTGGCAGATCATGCTTTCGGGTGTAATCACTTCCAAATCTGAAAGATTTGGATCCGTAGGGATGAAGGATTCAGGAAATGCATCCACATTCTGGCAGATCATGGGTTCAGAGGTAATCACCTCCAAACATGCCCCATTATTCATGACCACAGACTCCGCTTTATCAATTGGCTCAGTGAAGTCGTGTGGTTCATCCTCCTGAAACCTAAGCTGAGTGCCTTGGCTCTTTGCATGCTTTTCTGTGACTCCAGAACAGTCTGTAGGTTCATCATTGCAGGCTTGACCCTTTTCAGCCTCACTAGAAAATTTCAAGCTGGGGGAAAGCTCTAAGGAGACACCGCTAGTGTGGAGTACCTCTGAACTTGCAACTGCATCACTTCCTTCAGTTAATGGACTTACAGCATGATTGGAATCATCATCTCGAACTGGCTGAAGGGAATAAGTACTTGTATTGTCAGTGGCTGGTGTATAATGTGTTTGCTCTTTTCCAGCTGCATACAACACTGCAAGGTCTGTATGACCTTCCGACAAAGACACGGTTCCACAAAGTATCTCCAAACTTGGTACTGAAGGGCTTGTACTATTGGTTAGATATTTCACAGAATTAGACTCCATATCTTTAGCAGCACCCAAAACTATAGCCCTCGGATTATCCGTAAATGTATTATTATGCATTTGTTCTTCTTCATCCTCATCCAACACCATTGGCTCCATCCGATCATCTAAAGAAAAACCTGTTCCCTGTAGAATATCGGAGCCAGATAAAGAAATCTTTGAATTAAAGGATGCGCCAATGAGTATGCCCTTGTCCGTATGTTGGGGTGAGAAGAAGCTGCAACATGAAAATCAAATGAATCAATGGCCTAAGATAATAACAAGGTTTTAAACGAGATGTTTGGGGAGGAAGTTCTTGAATACTTACTCTATAGGGGTTCTATATGTATTCTCCTGCAGGGATCACAGAATAAAAAATAAAAAAATTATTAAATAAAAGCACTCTCCCGGCCAGTCAATTTAGGCACAAACAAAGAAGAAAAGACTAAAATCAGATCCCAATTGCATTCATAACTGTAAAAATAAAAAAGCTTGTTCCAAAGCTTCTATCGTGTACATATACAGGAATATCAACACACTGCAGTGGATTCATCAGCCCTCAATATCTGATTTTAATAGGAATTAAAAAATTTCTATCAAGTCATACCTTGCAGCCAATACTCCAACTAATTGAAGCATTGGTTGGCTAGGTACAATTTGTGGTCCCCAGGTATTATCAAATGATCATATCCCATTACTTAGCTTTTCTCAACTAAACAACAAGGAACAGAAATGATAAATGCTTGAATGATCCATTGTTGATCACCCAACAAAATGCAGCTCATTAAATGGCGATAAGGTGGGACCGTAAAGGTACTACAGAGAGCACCGTACAGATTGAGAATTTGACGAAATACCATAACTCTATGTTTGGTAATTATTAACTGCCACACTTAATCAGTACTTCCATATTAGTCAAACCACATCAATTTTATTTTTTACTGCAGTTTACGACCAGCATGTCATTTTTCGGCATGACAAATAGTGACAAGTAACAACATAAAAACACAGAACTGCTACTCAACACGATCATAATCCGGAAAAAGATGAAAGATACAAGTGTACCTTGTTCAGCAAGCAAAGAGTGCTGTCTTTTATGAGCGAATCTGACACAAGATATAACTCCCGCATTACCCCAAGCTGCACTTATAAAATCCCTATTCCAAAAGAAAAAGGATATATATATATATATATATAGTTTATACCTGTAAGCATGATCTCTTCGTGCGATCTGATGTTTCCACTACGCAACCATAAGTTCCAATGACAATAGTGAAATGCGCAATTAATGAAATGCCCACAAAAACCAACACCTTATAGAAAAACAAGGATTATATATGTCATAAGACCAACGTTGATACAATTTATAAAGCTCACCCAACTAAATCTTGATCTTCACGGAGTTCCAGATCAAATGCATCGAGTTCAAAGCAATTTGGTAGGACGATCAAATTGCGAAATTTTTCTGGAGCAGCTGGAGCTCCAATCCCTGCCAGTTGACTTTCTTCTATCGTAAAGCCACACAGTTTCTTCAGTATGTCATTACAATCATCACATAGATACTCAACTTTTTTTGAGAAAATCCTTACAACACCCAACAGAAGAAAGGCAAGGATTCTATGAGTGACTACAGGAACTTCATCGTCCAAAATCTTATCTGACAAGAATCAAACATATGAAAATGAGAAAAAGAATGGTTCCAAGATATGAAAGTATAATGAATGTCCACATGATGCTATACATCCCAACACACACACACATTTTCCCACAGGGCACAAACAAAACCAATATTTATGTCTGCTTTCGAGTCTCTTACATATATAAAAACCATCAATTGCCCTAACAACCATCTTCAGCAGAATCTTCAAACATGTGCAACAAATTAAATCATCATTTTTTTTCAGATTCCGGCAGTACCATGAAACATCACGGCCGTCCAATAAACTCACCAACAATAGAGACAACTAATCCTATAAAAGAAAACACCTACCACCCCCCACCCCTCAAAAAAACCTAGATTTTTTTGTTAAAAAAAATAGAGAGAATTAGCAAGTGAAACAGATAAAATAACAATTCCTTCCAATAAAACGTGCCAAACTCCAACATTAAACATGAAAAGGCAACAAAATTAGAAAAAACAATAAACCCTAAACAGAACACGCAAAAGATCAATTTTTTTAAACACATTAAGGAAAATTCTCTTCCCAGCAACTTCCTAACAAACGCAACAAACAACAGAGGAAATTGGAAAGGTGAGGAGAAAATTAAACTCAAAATTGGTGCATGAGAAACAGACCAACAGAAGCACAAATATTGATCCGTTGGACTTGATCTTTCTTCAGCCTTTTAAGGCAATGAGCAGCCATCCAAACCACGCTCAAGGACCCCTTCTTCGACAGCAACAAATGCGAGTAGAACATGTTTCCACGTTGCCTTCCTACGCTTTCCGCCATACATTGACCGCCGCAGAATTGGTAAAGCCACCGTCCAAAAATGGAGCTGAGAAGAAAACTTGAGTGTGTGAGAAACCGCCGAGTACACAACCAGAAGAGGGGGTCAAATATTTTCTGATTCTTTCACAACTTCCCTTTTTGAACTTTTATGTTTTGAGATATTTCTTTTACGGCTTCTGCGAAATGTGGGGCTCTTTGTAATTAATTAAAGTTATGGGGGTTAAAAGTGTAGAGAAATAAACTGAAGGGTTCTGGATGGAAATCCCGAAGTTTCTTTTACGTCCGTATTTATTGGTTTCGTTTTCCTGACCTGTAATAGGAAATTTTTCGTTTATTTTCCTTTTATTATCATTGGGATAATGGGCTAAAATAAAATAGTCTTATCTGTCTTTCGGAAACGCAAGGTCCATGTGTCACCATGTAGTTAACAATTAAGACATTAGACGGTCATACATTCTCACCCTGTTGTAATAAGCAATTTTAAATCCGTTTTTATATATATATTTTTTGAACCCGTTAGCCCGTTACACCTTTTTTCCAATTTCAGAAAAATTTAGCATATTACTTCAAAAAAAATAAAAACATCGTATTAAATTAAATTTTGAGTAGATAGTCAACAAGTCAAAATTATTTAAATTATTATGGAAATAAAAATGCAATATTAACAGTTTTTTAATGCAAAATTAAATCACTAAATCGGCAAGATCAAACAGGATACACATCTATATTATGGGATATGTTCCACCCAAAACCCTTGCTTACGCCACTTGCTTTGGATGTGAAGGTCCATCGACCCTTCACGATACCGTATTTTCAGAGTTAGTAAGAACTCGACTGATCGTGCACTGAAGTATCGAGCATCCCTTTCTCATGACAAAAAGTCAGCACAGCCTAAGCTTCAATCGAATCACATATATTCTTTACACACCGTTGACATGAATCCAAAGGTAGTGTGTAACAACGGAGTGAATAAAATAAAACTGACATAAAGAGAATCTACACAAGACATGCACTGTCGAAATAGCCCCCATCCCGTAAGCAGTGACATAAAAGCACAATTCGGTATTAACATCCGCAACCCCGACTTGTAAGACCTAATTACTAACTTTCCTCGACAATTTCTCACAAGTACTCTTTTCATATATAGTAACTCAATTACACTCCCTGATCGAAGTCGTTAAAAACACCCATAAGCAAATCAGGAAAGGCGATCCACACTCCAACCTACCTCTGTATGTTATGTTTTTGACCCTCCATCTCAAACTTTTGTAGAGGAAGGCATATTCGAGTACTGACTAAGCATGACTCACACCATATGAATGATGCTTCAAATCTTGATTGTCTTCAATCAAGTGACTAAGCATGACTCACACCATATGAATGATGCTTCAAATCTTGATTGTCTTCAACCAAGCCAAGGATTGATGTAGAATAGTTATTTAAGGGGGAAAATTATATATTTAGTAAAACTGTAATAATATGAATTTTAGGGGGACAAAATTACAATATTTTAAGAGGGGACGAAATTAATTATTAATAAAAAATATAAATAAAATACAAAAAAAAATATCCATAATATATAGGAATTTGAAATCTTCAAAGGGCCAACTCCCTGCCCAGCCCCTTTGTTCCATCCTTGTTTTTAACCCCTCATTGCCTTAACAGTTAAATGGAGATTGGCTATTGAGGTTCCCTGTTAAATTTGACAGACAAATTCCAATGCAATCAAATTTGCAAAAAGTGGACCAAAATTGGAACAAGATTTTGAATTGTGTGATTAAAATTAAAACTTTAAATCTAGTATGGTTAAAATTGAAATTGAGGAATCACCTGAGACCATTTTTGTTATTAGGTCTTATATGTTCTATCTCCTATTTCATATTTAATGGTATAGGAGTAAAGTTGGCACCTTAAAATGCTTAAATGACTTGTATTTGTGGACTATTTTTTCTCTGTAAAATATGAAGTATGTTGTGTTGTTGAAGGTTTGCATTAATGGTTGAGTGCCGAATTTGTGTAAAAAAATTAAATTGACATTAATGGATCAATTTGGTAATAAATTTTCTTCATAGAAACATTCTAGCAATAAATGCTTCAAATTGCCCAATTTGTAATTAGGAGATTGAGTTTCTTAACCACCGTTTAATCTTATGACCGTTTGCACGATATATTTAGAGTAAAATTCATGTATGATATTCTTCTTCTTGATCATCCCAAAACTCTTCTATATCACCTCTTACCATTTATATAGGTTGCTATTGATATTGGAATCTTTGGTGAAATTGTTATTTTTTTTTTTTTTTTTTTTAAATTTTTATTTGAT
>MAYD01761424.1:0-13356 GCA_001909325.1 Ruellia speciosa
TAATTTATTAAATTATAATTATATAAATATGATATATATATATATTATGAAAAGTAATTAAATATAATATATAATTTAATATATATATTTATACACCATATACTTAGTATACCATTTTGATTTTTGGGTATACTTGGGGGACCATTTTGATTTTATTGCAGGGTGTTATTTTTAATCTTTTAAGTTAATCCCAATTAAGGGGTCAAATGACCATTTTGGTCGTAGTTAGTAAACATACATGACTATTTTAGTAATTGTGTCGCAAACGGGACCATTTTGATTATTGGATATACTTAGGAGACTGTTTTGGTGTTTATTCTGCACTAGTTGAGCACAACAGCTATTGGATTGTGTTTCGTTCGGATTCAACAGTCTGTAAATGGGTTGTGATGCTCGTTTAATTTTTAGATTATTGAAGTTTTGAGTTAAACTACTACAACAGAAATTCAACAAATACATAAAGGAACCTTCCAATTGCATAAATCCATTTGAGAAACATCCACCAATAGCAGAGGAACAACATTTTGCAACTGTTCGATCACAGAAAGCGTGTAATGAACGAAACTATGATCCCGTGCATGCTTGAAAGAGGGTGTTGTGTGTGTGATAAAACACGAAGCGTGCAAACTGCCAAGAGGTCGTTCCGGTCTAGTCATTCTGCGTTGGGTCAGTCTAGAAAATGAAAGAATTTATCAGCATATATATATATATATATATATATATATTATAAATATAGTCATTGAAGTGAACTGACATGAATTATGTTGTGTTGAATGCAAGTTCTCAACTCTTGGTGTTCACAAAACATGTGTTTTTTAACATAAAAAAGTACAAGGGATTTACATGAAACAACGAGCATGCGGTACTTGGTACTCAACATAATGGAGCTCTTCCCTCCTACTTCAAGTCTTCCCATTGCAGCAGTGCATGGTACCATTACTATGCAGCATCCCATTACAATTCAAATTTACCCGGTTTAAACCCCATATGCGTATCGTATGATCATCACTTGCTGAAGCCAGCATGTGGGGGTTTGCTGGATTCCAGCTGACACAGTTCACCGCACCGGAATGTCCAGCCAAAGTCATGATATGCTCTCCTGAGAGCCGCTGCCATATGTATACCTAAAATTGGAATGGAATCAAAATCTTGGTGGTTGTTATACTTGGAAATGAGAAATAAGATTTGTTTGCAATTCAATAGCACAACAAAGAATGTATATAAAGACCATCCTAAAATATATAAACCAAACCTTATTAGTAGATTTATCCTTCATTATTACATATAATTTTGTTAAAACACAAAACAGAATCACCAAGACGAGAAAAGAAAGACTAACCTGTGAATCCTCACTTCCGCTAGCAATAAATGCTCTATCAAGCCCACCAAAACAAGACCTGACAACATATCGAGATCGCTTATGACCTTTGTACTTAGCCACCAGCTTCACAAAGCCATCTATATCCCAAAGATGAAGCTCTTCATTGGATAGACTAACAAGTAAATATTTTTTGTCTTCGGACTGTGCAAATGAAATTATATTTTGATCCTCTTCAATGAATTTCTCAGACTTTGTTTCCCAATTAAACAACATTATTGTAGTATCTTTACAAACTGTTATAATCTCTTTGCCATCAGCAGTGATCCCCAAGTCTGCAATCCTAATAGTTTTCTGCCCTTTCCAGCATTCTAGTTCTTTCCCTTCCAGATCCCACAGACTGATGCTTTTATCAGTAACACCAGAAAATATACTCTTCCCATCTGCGGACCATCCACAAGAGACCAAACCAAGGCCATTCTTTTCATATACATGTAGGCATTCACCAGATGCAATATCCCATCGTCTAACTGCCTCCTCTACTCCACAAGTGAGAAGTTGACAATCATCTGGGCTCCATGAAATATAGGAAACTGGCTTCTGGTGACCAGATAAACTATGTTTCAAGCAAACCTGGGCATCACCCTTAACCTACCCAAAGCAGCAAAACCATCAAATTGCAACCTAAAAGAGACAAGGCAATTTATGTGTATTATAAAACAAAGGAGGCACTACAGTATTTTCAAGAGGGCAAACTAATTCATGCATACTGTCATATATAAAATCACATTTGAGACGTTTAAGCCAACAAGCTTAATATTTTAGGAATCACTAAAATGAATTTCACAGTTCTACTTTCATGGAAGCAGTAAGTAGAAACTTCAGTAATATAAATTCCCTGCAAGACTCATACTTTGAAGTGCAATTTTTATAGTCTATATGTTTTATTTTCACTTCTCTGCAAGGGTGAATTTCTAATCAATGACACCGAATTAGGAGAAAACAAGTTATATGCTGTAATGAGAAACCAATAAAAATGGAAATATGGATTAGATTTTTATAGGAAGAGTGTGTATATGTGTGCACACTAACGCCCCCTGCACTCATGTGTGTGTGTGTGTGTGTGTGTGTGTGAGAGAGAGAGAGAGAGAGAGAGAGAGAGAGAGAGTACCAATGTAACTTTTTGAGGCTATTAAAAATTTGGGCGACTTTTCAATTTTGATACTGTCAGGAAATTGTATAAATTAATTTAAAATGTAACATGCCACACCCCAACAGATGATTCAATCATAAAAGGGCAACAATTAACCCTTTTACTTTTAGCAATGTTTTTCAGAAAATGGGTTAAGTTCCATTCAATATTACTGCTTTTGACATAATATTATCCATTTCAGAAGCACTTTCAGTGCCATATGAAGGAGTTTTGCCTCCAGTGTTCCCATGTTTCACTTGTATATGTTATTACTGACACAAAGTCTCTGCATCTTAACACCTCTAGATGTTTTCCAGTGTGATTTGAGTTTTGACAGATAAATATAATAAAATCTGCAGTACAAACAATCTAACATATATGGAACTCAAATGAAAAGAAAAGAAAAGAAGCAATAATGGGATTATAATGAGTGAAAGATGTGAAAAAGTAAGATTAAACCAATCCAAAAACAAAAACAGGATCAGCAGCATTACCTCCCACACAATCACAAGACAATCGCCAGAAGATGAGGCCAAGAACTTCCCATTGTGAGAAAATTGCAAAAACCAGACTTCGTCATTGTGTTCTCGTAATATCTAGAGAGTTGAAAATTTGAAATATCAGAAGATATCAAATAACAGTATAATCCTTTCCACAAAGAAATATAGACTGTAAAGCATCATGTTGATGATTCTAGAAATACTTATTTATTGTGAAGAATATGCATATCTATGATAAAACCAATACTGATGTAACTTCACCTCATTCATTTAAATTGCTTAACTCAGTGGAGCAAACCTGAATTTTAGTGACAAGAAAGACCAAACAAACATGATATGAAGAGGCAAAATGCAGGAAGGAAGAATGGATAATAGAGCTCTCAAAAAATAAAAAATGCTTCATGGAGTACATAAATATTCAGGAAATTGTACAGGCCACATGATTATCTCGGGCGCATATCCATAAGTTTAGTCAGGAAAACACTTAAGCCACATTCAATTGTTTTACCTTCCAGATACAAAAGCAGAAACTCATATGCTTCCTTCTTTTCGGGATAAATACACTTTCCATTGGACACAAAGTTCATTTTTTCTTATATTTTAAACTTTCTTCTTCTTTCTTTCTTTCTTTGGTTTTTCTTTTCATCTGGTGGTATGTTTGAATCAAAAAGAATTTGTAACTGTGAAACTATACTATAACTTCGTATTAGTGAAACATGTTAATTTTCCAATAAGTGCATATTGATTACCTGCAATGTTTGACTAGGAATCTTATCTCTTCCACAATGATGATCAGTGAGTAACGACATTTCACCAACAGGGGAGTTGTGAAATCTACAAGCATCCCTTTGCAAGTCAAGTGCTTGTTCAACAAGATGTACCAATCTGTTTTCTGGAATTATGACCGTTGGAGGAAGCATTTTCTGCAGTTCCTCAAGTAATTTTTTACGGGACTTGAGCCTCGACTCCTGACCAGAAGTTCCCTCAAGTAAATTACATGATGGGGACACAATAAAATAAGACAACTCTCTCACTCTGTCATCATTTATGCAAAGTGGTGTAATCTCGGTTCTCAAAGTCTTCAAAGCATCCATAACTTTTTCCCCATCCAAAAGTTCAAAAAACTTCTGCTCCAATATTACAAATGATGCCAACTTAACTATAGCATCATCCATTAGATTAATACCACGCAATGTTGCAACACTCTCATCCCACTGACCATCAAGAATTTGCTGCATGAACAAATCTACTTGGGCAGAGTGCAATGGTATTCCTGACTCTTCCTCGAGACGTGCCCCTGATTTTGAATAGCCAAGAGAGTATAATGCCTCAGCTATAATACGAACAAGTTCAACTTTCTTGATGACACCTCTTGAACCAACCACCTCTTCATCATCTTGAGATGCTATCAACCGAGCCATTGAGCCACTCAATAAGCAAGTACCTTGCTCTCTAGCAGATACACCGTTGGAAAGACCTCTTGATTCCCCAGAGGACACTTTCACACGTTTTGAGGGTGGCCCATCATCCTCTACACCTCCCATGAAAAGCACACTTCAGCCCATATATGAATACCACCAAGGAAGCACAATCTGATCAAGTTGGAATTTTTCTGGTCAATTTTTCAATAGCACTCTGATAAACTTCTGCAAAGAGCATAAAAATGAGAGCAATAGATCAGAGCAAATTTCTAATAACAATATTGGTGAAAGAGAGGACTGAAGTGCATCAAAATCTCTTGTGTAACAAACGGGATCAATAACTGGGTAGAAGACATTCAAGCATAACAAAATGACATCGTAAAAACACTACAGCATTGGTATATAAGAAAGATACTCCCTAGTCCCTCCGTTCAAATTTACTTGTCCGGTATTCCTTTTTTAGATGTTCAGAAATAATTGACATGTTTCCTATTACAGAAAGTTACTTTTTAGGTTTTCCACAGATACCCCTATGTAATGATTAGAGTAGGAATATTTAAAAATTTACATTAGTGATAAGCAACAAGTGTGATACTAGTAATAAAAAGGGGTAAAAGAATAATGTACTATGAATTATATAACTACAAACTCTGGATAGAGGGAGTATAAAACTTGTGAAGATGAACCAGGCAAATAGTCATACTACAAGTAAAATGCAGAGTCTAGATTAAATTAAAAAGGAAAAAAACCACTCTCATTTACACAATCAACTTTAATGGAATCCAGCAACCATATGAGAGTAAAGCTTGGGGACATAAAAGCAACCAGTTCAAAATCAATGTGACCTTACAGCATGAATGAACAGATACTACCTTCTTATACATGAATCCAGATTTTCTCATCGTTAACATAAACAAACTCAAGAAAACACAGTGATAAATCCTAAAAGGCCAGAAAGTAAGAACTCCGTAATATCATTGATTGCCATGGTAAAAAAAAATCCCAAAGAAGAGATGGCTTTGAAGTCCTGGGATGCTGGGACTATAAAACAAATCAAACTACTCAACCCTGAATCATGATCAACCTTCAAAAGCATGTCTAAGATTTATTTGTTAAACCTAATAAACCAAGTTTACATGCATTTTCTTTAAATCAAAATACAAGATCAACTCAACTAATAAAAGTTAACAAAATCTGTATGTTTGGTTGCAACTTAACGACAAGAACAATTTATCTAAAAAATACCCCTACAGACTTGGTTACAGGTATGCATTGACACTGTTCTAAACTAATTACTCGTCTGCCAAATGCATTTATAGCAATGCTAATCTTTCACAAAGTCATTATGCTTTCTTCCAGTAAAGTTTCTTTGCAATGAAAATCACAGTTGATTAAAATGTGTGTGTGTGTGTGTCAAAACAAACTTGACCATAAGTAAGCCTTAACAATGATCTAAATCCATCACCCATTGCTGAATGCAACCTATTATAAAGCCAAAAAACATGTTTGAATGTCAAGATTTCAAATTCTATTTATAGCTTGCCTAGAATAAACGGATACCATAAATGCTACTAAGCTTGGATAATTAGTTTGATCATTCATAAGACTCAAATCTAGAATCATTAAGACTCACATATAACTCATCTAAGTGACTGCAATCTCTTATCCTATCAAAGCTAGGCTTAGCATCAAACCTTGTTTTCTTAGCCCATATGCTAATCCAGAACGCAGCCAAAAATTTTGTAAAAACAACAAAAATTATATACAGAATCCAATAAAAAAATAGCAATTTTGGAGAAGTTGTCCATGGCCATTCTTTCAACCAGGCAATCTGATTCTATCTTTGCATTTTTCAGATACAAACTGCATTTAGACATGGCTGCGAAACTAGCTCCTAGCACTCGACGTATGACTTTCATTTTAGACTTCCAATATAAAGCAACTAAAATGACACAAAAACAAAGGGGACATATTTGGAATCACATAAGTGACAAGCAGTATACAACTCCAATATCAGAAAACAGTTACATTGATAACAATCATCAAAAGAAGTGCCTCAATTTTTCTCCTCGGATGGAACACTCAATAAAATGCAGATGTTGCAATCAGAAATAGCAAATGCAAACACCACCAAGGGAAAGCAAAAATGGCAAATAACTTCTTTGACATAACATTACTGAATGCTAACCCAATCTGCATTAATGTGCATCACAGACACAAGACATAGATCATCACACAATTTCTGAATTTAACCAGTAAGAGGGCAAGACAACATTTTATTCGCAAAAAAGGAGAAAGGGAAGAAGCACAAATCAAGCTAACCGCCCAGATGATTTCATTTCTCATATCTTTTGTCCACAATCAAACAGCGGGCAGTGATTCGAGATAAACAAATTTAATCAAGTAAAAGAATCACGTATGCAAATCGTAGCAATTAGAAATTTACTAGGGTTCTATAAAAATTGGGCAAAACAATACATGGGCTCCATTTTCTGATTGAACCCATGTTCGATTTCCAGTTAGGCAAACCACCGATTGTAAATTAGCAATTGAATCCAGCAATCTAGCAAACTTTCAATCACATACTCACATAAAAATCAAGGAGGGCATCAATCAAAAGCCAGGGCGGGGCCAAGAGGCACTCGATGCGATGCACAGGCGCTACAACGGCGACAGATGAAAGAAATCGAGAGAGGAGCTACAATGGTTTTGCAAATGGGGATTTGGTCTGGGGCCGACTTAGAATTGTGAATAATGGGAAACTCTTAGCATTGGGAGGATAAATACACAAGCTTTTCCATTTATATCTTACTACCAAAATACCTACTGCACTTTTAGAGTGACGTGATGAGAAAGAAAATATATTACTCTTCTTGAGCCCGCGGCTTGCCATGGAGTGTAGCTGGGACTTGGGACTTGTGTGTACACCACAATCTCATAGTTTGTTTTAGACGTAATTTTTGTCATAGTATCAGCCATTGAATTCCTCTATCGGGAGTTGATCAGAATAAGATGGCCTCAAATTTACTTTTCAACTCAATGTTCGGATTACTATTTTAATTATATAAGAAAAGAGTTCAAAAATGAAATGTGGTTTTTATTTTAATATATTTATAAATAGAAAATGGAACAAGAATTGACTATATAAGTACCTTTTGAGTATAATCATAATATTTGTCATTTTAGTACTTTTAATATATTTATGCATATATTGTCTTTACTTTACTATCTCTCATAGTTTGGACCAAATTATATTTTCCGATAGAAAAATATGGAATAAGAGCAAAATCGTATTTCTTAAAAAAAATGTGTAGATCCTTAAAAGATACTAACCCAAACTTTGAAGCGGATGATACTGGGCTTGGTGTCAAAAGACTGGATGGGGCCTCGGCCCAAAGGGGGGGTGAGTTAGTGGGGCTGGAAGAGTATGACATGGGTGGGGGAGAGCCTGGGGGGGAGCCTAGTCTGGCTATTTGCCCAAGTCCCTTGGGGCAGCCATCCGAAACTCCCGGGCCCTCACTTCCCCCAATTTCGGTCAAGACGGTAAAGGTGTCGGCACTGTCCGAAGTGTTCCACTCGGCGGTGACCGTGGATGGTGGCTCTGCACGGCGGGGGCGTCCGGGCGAGAAGTCCAAGGGCAGGAAAGGGTCGTTTGCTGCGAATTCGAACCCAGAGCTGAAATCGGCGAAGATGGCGAAGCTGGCGACGGCGGGGCTTCTCGTCAAGGGGAAGAGACTCAAACAAGCTCGGGGTGCCCTTGTTCCGGTATCGAAGGCAATGCATGCCCTAGCGGCAGACCTGGCGACGCAAGACGGTACGTCCGGCGACAATCGGACAGCAGGGGTGGGTTTGAGTGAACATCGGGGGGGAGATATTCTCCTTTAGGAGGCTCTACTGGTCACAGGTATCCTAGCTTGTGTTGATTATGGATTGCAAAGTTTTATTCTGGAATGTGCAGGGCTGTGGGAATCCGCGATTTCCTAGTATTTTGAAGGAGTACTACCGAGAGCACAAGATGAATATTGTTGTGCTTCTCGAACCGAGGGTGAGTGGTGTCTCGGCCGATAGGGTTGTTGGGAAAGTTGGGTTTTCCAGATCCCATAGAGTTGAGGCGCGGGGATTTTCGGGGGGTATCTGGATCCTGTGGGACAATTCCGTCTCCGTGGATATTGTCTTGAATCACAGCTAATTCATACATTTGAAGGTGAAGACGGTGACTACCCTCAACGAGTTCTTCCTCACGGCGGTTTATGGCAGTCGAGTTCCGAGCCTACGATCCCAACTTTGGCTTCACCTCAGGCAACTCGCTCAGTCAATTCATATCCCATGGACCGTCGGCGGCGACTTTAATGCCTATTTGTACGCTTATGAGAAACGGGGAGGAAGAACAGTGGGGACGGGCTGCCGGCTATTCAGATCCTTCTTGTTCGATTGCCAGTTGCGCGATTTGGGCTTTACCAGACCCTAGTTCACCTGGCGGAGAGGTGGTGTGTATGAATGCTTGGATCGAGTTCTCTGCAATAACAAATAGGATGAGAGCTATGCTGAGTCCCAGGTCCAGCACCTCCCGAGGTTGAAATCGGACCACAGACCCCTCTTGCTCTCCCTTGCCAACCCACGGCGTGATTACATAGCTCGTCCATTTCGCTTCTTTGCGGGATGGCTTGAGCATGGAACCTTAAATGAGCTGATGGACAGTCACTGGCATGGGGACAACATTACCATGGATACTTTCTCTACCCTGGCTATGCATATCCGGAAGTGGAATCAAGAGGTCTTTGGAAGCATTACGAAACGGAAACAATCGTTAATGGCGAAAATTGAAGATGTTCAGCAGGCATTGGATCGGCAACCAACCTTGCGGCTGTTTGAACTTGAGAAGGCGCTTCTTCGTGAACTAGAACTGACTCTTGACCAGGAAGAAACTCTCTGGATGCAGAAGTCGCGCTGTGAGTGGATTAAAAATGGGGATCGGAACACTCGGTACTTTCACTCTCGGACAATGGCCAGAAGGCGGAGGAATAAGATTCAGGCGCTCAGGGTGGGGGGTGAATGGTGCTACGAAGATGATCAATTGAAAGCCGAATCCATTAATTTTTTCAAAAGCCTTTACTCCTGCGTGGACGCGGTCACTGGACTCTATCCGATAACAGGCAGGTTTCCTAGCCTTGATGTTGGTGAGGTGGAAGCGCTTAACCAGGAGATTACAGATGAAGAGGTGAGGAAGGCAGTTTTTGGGATGAGCCCTCCGAAAGCCCCGGGAGCAGATGGATTCCATGCACAAGATTTTCAGCGCAAATGGTCTATTGTTGGGCACGATGTCTGTCGACTGGTGCGGACAGTGCTCGCTTGGGAACCCTTTGATCCCAAGCTAAACAATACCCTCATTGTGCTCATCCCGAAGGTGGATTGCCCGGAGGACATCACCCAGTTTTGCCCTATTAGTTTATGCACGGTCATCTATAAGATTATCACGAAGACCATCGTGAATCGACTCAAAGGGGTAATGCCTCGTTTGGTGGCTGAGAATCAAACCAGCTTTACAGCTGGCAGGAATATAACTGATAATGTCATCCTGGCACAGGAAGCTCTACACTCAATGCGCCACCGCAAGGGGAAGAACGGGTGGATGGCAATCAAAATTGATCTCGAGAAAGCCTATGACCGAATTAGATGGGATTTTCTGGACGACACATTAACGGATGCTAGCATTCCTAGTCCTCTCAAAAAGGCCATAATGCGATGTGTTAACTCTGTCTCCATGCAGGTGCTCTGGAATGGAGAAGTTACTCCAGAGTTCGCTCCGGCTCGGGGGGTCAGACAAGGTGATCCGCTGTCTCCTTACCTGTTCGTTCTTGGAATGGAGAGACTCGGCCAGAGCATAGCCCAGGCAGTTGACGACGGTCGATGGGAATCGCTGGTGTTTGGGAGGAATGGCCCGAAGTTGTCTCACCTTTTCTTCGCGGATGACTTCGTCCTTTTCTGTAAAGCAAATGTAGAGCAAGCAGAGCTACTGAAGCAAGTGCTGGACCGGTTTTGCTATTATTCAGGGCATAAGGTGAGTGTCTCCAAAACACGGGTTTTTTTCTCTAAGAATACTCCAGAAGCCACGGCTGGTGCTATCTGTAATAAGTTGGGATTTCTGCGGGAGGAGTATCTGGGCAAATACCTTGGGGTTCCCCTGTTGAATGGGCGACTGACCAAAGATCTGTATAGGTTTGTTGTCGACAAAGTCAAGCAACGGCTCAACGGCTGTGAGGCTCAGAGACTGTCGATGGCAGGGCGGGTTACACTAGCCCAGTCAGTTATCCTCACCATTCCTTATTATTTCATGCAGACGGCTTTGCTCCCAAAGGGGATTTACGATGAGATTGAGAAATTGGCGCGGCAGTTTATTTAGGCTTCCTCTGAAACTAGCAGGAGGCCAGCCTTGGTGAAGTGGGCTTCCTCATGTCAACCACGAAGCCATGGCGGGTTGGGTTTGTGCAGCCTCCACGATCAAAACAAGTCATTTATTATGAAAATAGGGTTCGCGTTGGTCTCCCAGCCACACAAGCTTTGGGTAAGGGTCCTTAGGCACAAGTAAAAAGTACCGAGTGGACTGCCGCTGGAGCTCAAACCCACTCAGGGCTCATGGCTGTGGCGGGCGTTAAGAAGGGTTTGGGCGGATCTCCGGGGGAATATCAGATGGACTATCGGAAACGGGGAGTCCACTCAGTTTTGGGATGATGTATGGGTGCCCGAGGTGGGGCTGTTGCGACCTTTGTGCACTGCCCAGGATTTGATTATCTCTGATATGCGAGTGGTGGCAGCTGTCGGGAGGGATGCGCAGTGGGATTGGCAGGCCTTAACAGGGTGCTTTGATGAGGCTGTCGTGCAGCGCATTGCAGCGATCCCTCATCCGTGTGCTGTTGTTGGCCCTGACGCTCCTGGGTGGAATCCTATAGGTACGGGTAAGTTCACCGTCTCCAGCGGATACTCGCTTCTCACACACGGGGGGTGGGCCACCGCGTCCAACCTCTGGGATTTGGCATGGAAATTCCGAGGTCCCCGTCGCGTTCAGCAGTTCATTTGGCTTGTGCTGCACCAACAGTTGCTAACCAATGAGGAAAGGTTTCAGAGACACATGGCTTCGTCTCCGGGCTGTTGTGTCTGTAACAAGGCCGATGAAAGTATCTTGCATGTGTTTCGCGATTGTGAGGACACAAAGAGGATATGGACCCAACTGGTTCCTACCGCGGAACATGGCAGATTCTTTGCTCTGACTTTCGCAGAGTGGATGGTTGGGAACCTTTCGAACAAATGGCATTTCCAATGTGGTACCATGGAATGGAGTATCTGTTTTGGGGTCATAATTTGGAAGGCTTGGGAGAGTCGAAACCGGTTCATTTTCCAGGGGGATCGGTAGGATGTCCGAGCCCGGACTGCGCACTGTCTTGGCTGCGCAAGGGACATTCAAGAGACACTAGCATGGCAGCACAAGAACCATGAACCAGATCGCCAGGTCCGCTGCTGGCAGCCATGTAACACCCCGATCCCCGTGACCGGAGGATGTTACCGCCACACCTAACTTAACTCGGGTTCTACGGCCTAACCCTAATTAAACTCGGTGCTCAGGCTAACCATGTTCTCAAAACCTATCACATCAGAGTACGCTGGATTTCAGGAAGCTAGTCCCCTCTGATCACAGCTCACTAGACTGGACCTTAAACCTTGGAAGAGTCAGCCACCCAAGTCACGTAAAATAATAGAAAGAAATTCTATTACTACAAACACGTGATACCAGTTTAAAAAAGAATGTCCCACGTCCGGGACTCGGCTACTTAATACAAGCCGATAACAAAATGATATGAGGATAAAGAGTTAAAACATACATCACTAACTGAAATACAACACATATAACAGTTAAACACATATGTTCTCTCGTCCTCACCAAAACCCAAAAGGCATAAGCCTTACCCACGTGATCTTAGTGGCCTGGAGGTGTATCCTCAGGACACTTAGCACCTGTATGCATAAAGCACAGTTTAGTCGAATGACTAAGTACGGAACATACACGCGGTAAATAAAATGCATAAACCATATGCCACGTGTTCCACGTCGAGTGCATCTCCAATATGCAACCCAACGGGTTTCAAATCCTTTTCATGCATCATTACACAATGCAATAATCATATCCATGTCTTCCGTACTCATGCAGCATAACCATGCATGCAGCAAGAAAAATAACTGAAAGCTCATACTCGCAAACAGTTAATAAACCATATAGAGCATATAACGACCTGAGAGTAACTTGAACAACGAGGGGCTCCACCGACAGGCCCGTTGTCAAGTGCTAGATATGCTTAGATAAGGCTGGCTGGAATCACCCAAAGCCGAACCATATACCAAAACATCGTAATGTGAATAGAGATATAATGGGGTTATCCAATGCACGACTGAACGGAACACTGAATACCCTAATCTACTATCACGGATATGAGTGAAGGTAAGGAGATTCATTATGGCTGTTTAAATGACGCGAATCACTCCACACGTCACAGCTAGAATTCCTTCATCTAATCTTAAATTACCGGTAAACCTCAAGGGGTGCAAATCCCAAGAGTAGAATATGACATTTTAACGTAGAAAGCAAGCTTCCCACGGGTGGACTTTCGAATCTATGGGATCAACCCACAGAGAAATGAGATGGTCGTTACTCTATCTTTCTCTTTACGTGATTATCCGTATTAATGAAGTAATCTCCGACATTACTTTAATCACGTGATGTCTGCTTTTTGATATGCCTTTATATTGGTCCGAAACAAGGAATATATGTCACTTGCTCGGTCTCCAACAGCTTTACCAAGTTACATGCGATTTCATATTACATGCATAATTCATTTGACCTCAAATGACTTTAATAAGCACATAATTTCCATATAG
>MAYD01761429.1:0-16885 GCA_001909325.1 Ruellia speciosa
ACATATGTGAATGCCTATATTCTCCTTCTCTATCATTTGTCATTGGAAGCACTCTCTTGTTCTCGAATGTCCCTTTTTTTGCTTTTCATTTTTTAAACTTTGAACTATATACTCCCCTCGTTTCATTAAAGGTGTAATAGTTTTTTCTACGTATTGTCAATATATAACTTCAACTATTATTATTAATTATTATGGAGATAAAAATACAAACATTAAGTTTTAAAAATTAATTTGGTCCGAATAATTAATTAGACATTTTTACCTTATAGGTTCCTTTGACCCTCGTTACCTGTCTCCTATCGCGGCATAGGATGTCTTTCATTGCTTACTGATTTTTATATAAGACTGTTGATAACGGTAAAGAAAATACACATAAGCAACCATAAGTCTCAAATTAATTATTAAAGCGCTGATCTTTATTCGGCTGGGTAAATTTAAATTTTGCATACCACTAAATTTATTTTTATCCGCAAATTATTCAAATCCCCGTATTTACTTTTTGTGAATTAAATTATTGCTTATATCCGAATGAATTACTCTCATTGTTTGTTGTGTGAGCATACGCATAATGAACCTTTGTACGAAATTAGTATCGCATGTAAGATACTAAGTCTACTGATTTCGGACGTTGATCATTATATATTTGTTCTGAATTGGGCAATGGCAAATATATATACGGATCAAAGTATAAGTGATCAGATTAACTAATTAATGCATCACATTAAAATGAGTAAAAACGTAAAGTGGAACAAGGAGTGAAGTCCCTTCGTGTTTGCTTTTGGGCTGATCACTTTAAGCCTATTTTACCACTAGAGAATTTAGTTCCCGAGTTAAAGTTGTGGATTGGCGGATTTACGTGTCACTTATGATACAATTGGATAATCGCATTATAGTTCATTCCCATCCAAGTCGAGACTACTTATGGTATGTTACGTTGATTAGGTGATTCCATCCATGCAGGACTTGAGTATGTTGAGATTGAGTTTAGAGATGAAACTTGGGTTGGCCAATTGGGGTCCTCTCGGTTTCCAAAATCCATTATTTAATTATCATTGATTGCTGCATTAGTTTTTAAATGTATGATGTTAAGCTGCATTGCTTATCCCATTTTAAAACCTGTGCATATGTATTCATGATTTCCAACTTATTTGGGTGCGTTGAGTTTAAAAGTGAATAGTTGGTAATATATATGGAAATATTTCCGACTCGGTCTTTATTCATTGATTGGATTGCATAACTATAATTGTGTGGTTTTCTTACTTAATCTCACAACTAACGGTGTTACTTTTTGCATCTCGGTGGGACCGAGGGCTGCGAGGATCTACCTCCAGCTAATTGAGTGGGGGAATGAGTTACTACTCATTGGATTTTGTGAGGTTGAGAGAACCTTATTATTTCTGTTTGTGCTAACATTGTGATGCAGGGTTTATCTTCTGTATTTTTTTATTTTCGAACATCAATGTAATTTATTTGAATCGACTTGTATTAAGTGGTCGAGTCCCGGTGTGGGACATTATTGGTATCAGACTATTGCTGTAATTAATTTTGCACTTTATTTATTTTAGTATGTGGTTTGTTTTATTCTTAGTTGTAAGTGAGTTGCGATCAGAGGGGACAATGCTTCCTAAAATCCAGCATACTTTGATAGGAGAGATAATTAGTTTAGCATTAACATTTCGGTTTATTGGGAGTTTAGGCTAGATTTCTTTGTTAAGTTGGGTGTGGCGGTAGCATTTCCGGCTATGGAGAATTTGAGTCTTACACTGGTAGCACTCTCTCCATCAGGATCATCTCTTACCCCTGAGCCTTGCTCCAGTTGCCTGGCGTGCATCACAATGTAAGTCACGGAAATCGTGGCTCGGCGATCTTGTGCCACAGACTATTACAAAAGAGCATATGTGTTAATCAGATCTTCACCAGTATCACTATTCTCATAGATACATGTTTAATTTCGGGAGATTACGAAACATGTTCAAATTAATTTCACGATAAAACTTACCAAATCATCCTACACGACGTTGAATGACCTGACACCTACCGTGTGGGTGCCAGCAGCTGGTGTCGTGGGCTGAGCTCTGGGCCACACATCGTCTGGCATATAGTTCCAAGGCTTCCTATTCTTTCCTCTGTCCTTATTCAATTTTCCTCCATATGACTTACCAGCCACCTTAGTCCATGCATTCTTCATTTGTTGCTCGGAAATAAAAGGATCCCACATCCAAATTTTCTTTATTGTAATGCATTGTTGATAAATGGTTATAGGAAAGAGTAAATTCAACTTTAATTTATCACTAGTTTTCTTGTTGTAGTGTCCTAAGCTTTCATCTATTTAAAAATCTTATTGTATTTGTTTATTTATTTATTTATTTTTGCAACTAGAAGTCTTATCTAATTGTGGCCGGTTGTGATAGTGATATTTATTATGTCTAGTTAATCTATGTAGAAATAGGAAGGTCGATAAAGCAGTTGAAATTGAGGGTGAAATGTGGACTCATGTATTTGAAGCTGCATTAGACAGATGTCTCGACACAGGTGTTTTTCATTACAACAACCTCATTGACAGTCTATTTGCCAATGACAACTTGGAATCGTCTGCGCACGAAATCCTGAAGAAAACACTGCAGAGGGGTTGTAAATTTGATCCTGCAGGCTGCAGCCTTCATGCCCATGATTGAACGGATGGATAAAAGTGGAAACAAACGTTATAAACTTACCAGACGAACGCTGTTAGAGTCGATCATACATGCTTTTTAGCGTTGCTGCTGATCTTTGAAACATCTCCTTTTGCATGCTGATTTTGTTGAAGTTATTGGTTCACTTTCATATTAAGATGCAGCGGTTTGTGGTAATGGAAATTGCTAAGCATCATGTATTTTCATTGCAGACCTTTAATGTTTCAGCACATTAACTGCGGTGCACTCTCTGCTTGCCATCTTGACATGTCCAATCGTCTAATTTTCTCAGAGAGGACGGGAGTGCCATGGCCATGAAACTCTGAAACGGGTGAAGAATGGCTGGGGTCATGGAAACTAATCAGTTTCTCGTGCCAATAGTTGGGCCGATGCCGTCTAGGTCAAGGTCTATAGTCTATACCCGGTTGACCAACGCCAACACGTTGCGCAAGAACAGCCAAAGCCCTCGTGTGCTAGCCTCCCGTTGAACTGAGAAAATGGACTTTTTTGCGTTCTAATACCATGCTAGAGTTATTGAATTACTGTGTTACCAGTTGATCAATTATACAGTTGAAGCAATGGACTTTTTTTCTCTAATACCATGTACTAGGAATAAAATGCAACTTTGGTCCTATAACTTGTTGCATGTAACAATTTTTGTGCTGTTTTGTGCTTAAAAATGTGTAATCTCGTATTCATCCCGTCATCAGTGTACCGAAGTTCCCTAGTTGGTCTATGTGGTGGCACCGCTTTTACTGATAATAGTAATAATTGTAAAACAGACAATATAAATAATTACTGATAATAGTAATAATTATAAAACAGACGATAATTATGTGATTTTTTATAATTGCCAAATACTGAGAATTAAAAATTAAAAATAAAAATACATCGGGCACCACATGGACCAACCAGGAAGCTCTCTAGCATGTTGATTAAACGATCACGGCCCATTGAAACTAAATAGAGAACGAAAAATCAATTTGCACAAGGTTAATGGCAGAAATTACATTTGTAATGGCTATTCTTTTTACTAGTAATATATACCCTTGCAAAAGGCAAGTGCAGGACCAATATTATTCAACAACAGCTCTCACATAATTTCTGTAATGAACTTATAACATTAATAATTATTTGAATGAATTTTTAACATTTCAAACTTTTTATGCAACTGTGAAGATTTGTTGGATGATCCTAAGAGGTGTAGGTTTCCATTTACCTCCTATTTTTTTCAAGCGTAGTTCGTCTACGATTGTTGCTTGGATTTAAAACCTAACATCTACACCATCTTACTACTATATTGGGAAATACGCAAGATCCCCAGGCTGCATTTAGTTGTTGTCTCAAAAAAATTTATTAAGATAAATTTTTGAGATGTATCAATATTTGTAATCCCTGGCACATAATATATTTTTTTCTTTCTCCTAAAAAACTTCTTCTCCTATTCCTTTTATTTAGTGTTTCCGATAATACACTATCTTATAAAACACATATGTACATATCGTATCATATCTCATTTTTAAAAAAACAAAAAGTCTAATTTCATACCAAAAGACAGGTTTTTGGTGTGAAATAACAACCAAGCACGCTCTTAATTCTATAAACACACTACGATGGTTGGTACTAATCATATGTGTACAAGAATGTCTTAATTTTGTAAACACACTACGATGGTTGGTATTAATCATATGTGCACAAGAATGTAATGTAGTCGCAACAAATTCTCTCATGAAGAGGGAGGGCACCTCAGTTAAAGGATGTGGTGGTTTGGCTTGAATGTTACGGGGTTGTTTGATTTGTGTGCCCTTCTGATTTTTAAATTGTGTTATGTTACCTCTATTGTTCAACGCTATCAAATCCATTGCAACGTTGCTTTTCAGGGGATGCATGTAAGTTCAGTTAGCGGGCTAATTAAGAATTAATCAGTATGACTGATTTATTAAACAATTGTCTTGTTTTTTCTTGTTTTTTATATATCAACTGTTTTCTAACTATATAACAATTGTTTAATTATAATTATTATTTAATAATTGTTTAACACATTAAAGAGTTCTCAATTTATAAAAACATACTTATACTCATGACATTAAACAATTGTTGAATGCATTAAACAACTATCTATTAATAAAAAAACACTTGATGTATAGTAAAAAATAGTTATTTAGTGTCTTTTTTATTTAAAAAACATTTATTGTATAGTAAAAAAACATTTATTGTATAACGAAAAAATAGCTATAAAATATATGATTAGAGTATTTTTAATATGATCTTAGCGGTCCAATTTTACAAGACAATCATTTAGTAACATGGAACGAATGAAATTAGAATTAGTTGACAAATCAGCAAGCTGTGGACAAATCAGCAAGCTGATGGGCTCTGGATGCATATGTTAATCCCTTTGCACTGTAGGCCCAATATTGCATAGGTGTTTTATTTCTATTCATTGATATACTTACGTGTTTGGTCGGGTTTGGGTACATTGTAAAGATGGCAATGGTCGGGTTTGGGACAGATACGATACGAATCTAGGATTGCTCTCATTCAAAAATTCAATGATCAAACCTGATATAGACCTACTGGGTCCAAGACGGATTCAAATATATTTATTAGACCTAATTAATTTTATAAAAAAAGTAAATAATTATTAAATATATATTAATTACTAATACAGTTACTATAATGATATATTAAATCAAGTATGAATACTATTATAATATTAGTATAATTATTATGCACAATTTTATATAATCGTATAATATAAAAGTATATTTTTGTTGAAAATAATATAAAAATATTAAATTTAGTTTATATAATATTAATGTATTTTACTTATAAAAATATTATTTTTTATTAGGTCCAATATCCGGATCCAAATCCAGGCGGGTTACTTAAGAACCAAGACCTAATCCAAACCCGACCCGATAAAAAGTAAAGGTCCCATGATATGTCCTGGACTCTATTTTTATATTTATGCCCGCCTATTTAAAACGGGTTTGAATGAGACCCGACCTCATTGTCATCCCTAGCAAATTGACTAGTCATTTAATCTTTTAACATTGGGTTTGAATAACCGTCCAATATCCCATTCTTTGTAATTTGATATAGGTATCAATAATAGTTTAATAATATATGCTTAGAATGCATACCCATATTCATATTGTCAACATTAGAATTAAGAGAGCGATTTATTGTTATGAGTCGTTGTTACATGAGATATCAGCAGCTCAACATTTTGTTGAGTTGGCCTCTTATAATTTATAAAATAGTAATTATTTATAAAATATTTTTCTCTTTAAGATAACAATTATTTAATGCCTCACTTGGATGGAGGAATTTAGGTTTAATGAATTTCAAATATATAACTCAACTCCATTGTATTTGTTTCGCTTAAAGTGAATTTTAAATCTATCTAATTCAAACATATGATTTTAACGATAGTTTTAATGTATTTCTAATACCTTCTAATACCATATTATTTCAAAATTTTTTTTAGTCTGTTCAACAATTGTCATTTTAAATTTTATTTAAATTAATATTTAATTTAACCAATACATTCTAAATAAGTACATTGTATTTAAAATAGTTAGAATTTTAATATATTCATTTTAAATTTTTTCATAAGTCCAAATCATTCTGATCCAAAATAAGGCGTAAGAATAAATGGGGAATGAAGAAAGAGGGTCTTTCTGCAAATTTGACAAAACCTGTCTTGTTAGATTCGTCTTAATGTATATTTTTAAAATATCATTTATATATATTTTTTATTTATCTATAATTAATCATATTAATGGTTAAAATTGTGCATTGGCAAACGTGCAGAGATAAGTGTAGCACTAAAAAAGAAACGGAGTATTTCTTAAATTATTTCTGAAGAAATTTTCTTCAATAAAAAAATATTTTCTGGGGAAAATATATAAAGGGAAACCCTAGTCATCAATTTTGCCTGTAGTTTTCACTTGCACAGTTGTACTCTCACAACCCCACCGCCTCATCGTTTTTTCTTCTCTCCGGCAATCCGTTGCGTTCTTTCGCCGCCGTGATTATCACTCCACCTTTCACCGTCGTGATTATCACTCCACGTTTCGCATTCATTGGAGTCTCATTTGGGAACAGGTATACAATCCATAAATTTTTAGTTTAAACTGATGTTTGGTAGTTTTTTTTTTTTTCTCCCGTCATATCCATGTGGTTTTCGCTGAATCGGTGCATTTTTTTTGTTGTGCGTTCTTGTTAATTATTCGTATTCGTTCTGCCCGTGTGATGAACTCGGAAGATTCTGGTGTATTTCTTGGTGTAGAATAGAATGTTTGAAGGAGTGTTGCGATGTGGGGTTTCTGTTGTCTGCAGGATGTTTTAAATTAGCTGCAAGCTTTGGTTGTATTTTGTTGTTTTAGGATTGCTATGCTACCGAGTAAAATAGGTAAACCCCATGTATCTTGAACCCTCTTAGGATCTGGTTGTTTTCATAAGCTGAGGGTTGCGGCCATTTTTCCCTGGGAAGGATCATAGAGAAAAATAATTTTTTCTTTGGTGGTGCTTGATATTATCTTGGAAGATATGTATGAGTTTTATTCAATCTTGGCATAAGCTGTTGATATAAGACAGGAGCTTGCTATGTAAAAAAGATAAAATATATGTATTTCATGCATTGCGATTTGGTTTGCTTGCAAATGGCAGTAATAGGAAATATGTAATATACAATTATGGGAAATTTAATATTCTTGCACCACTGATTTTCTCTTGGATATGATGTTTCTTTCTGCAATGCAGGGTCTCATACTTGCTTTCTCAGGGGAGCTTATTGGCATTAAGTCTACACATAGGGCTCAATGGGTTTTGATATTGAGTGTATAATTGATATTCATACTTATCCTGGGGAATACTTTTGTCCTGTTTGTCGTACGCTTGTCTACCCAAATGAAGCATTTCAGTCGCAGTGCACTCATCTATATTGCAAACGTTGCTTGACACACATTGCAAATGGTACCAGGGCGTGCCCTTATGATGGATACCTTGTAACAGAAGCTGATTCTAAGGTTTATCTCAGTTATTATGGATGATGTGCGTTTGCTATTCTGTCATTCTCTGACACAATTAACATTTTTGGCAGCCACTAATGGACTCGGATAAAGCACTGGCAGAAAATATTGGCAAAGTGAAGGTTCATTGTCTTTATTTCCGTAGTGGATGCACATGGGAGGGCTTGCTGTCTGAATGCACCTTTCACTGTTCTGCTTGTTCGTTTGGAAATTCACCTGTCATATGCAACAGATGTGGAATTCAAATTGTGCATCGTCAAGTGCATGATCATGCTCAGAGTTGTCCGGTAAGTGGATCATTGCAAATTTCTTACTTGAAGATGTCATAATTATTTATTTATTTTTTTTTTTTGTGGTTCATACCTCTTATTTTAATATCAGGGCATGTATGGAGGCCAACAGACTGCTGGGATCGCCTCAGCCACTGCTAGATCAGTCACAACTGCATCCTCAGCTTCTTCAGATGCTAATCAGACTGCTCAATCAGTGGCGCCTCAGGTCCAGACTTCTCAAATTGTTGCTTCTACTCCTGTTCCTGGGCAAAATCCTATTCAGCAAGTAAATGTCAACTCTCAAGCTCCAGCTGCTGCTCCAGTTAATGTGCCTACCCCAGATCAGTGGTATCAACAACAATATCAGCAATATTACCAGCAATATTTGGGATATTACCAACAGCAGCCCAATCAACAGTATTACCAATTTCAGCAGCAGCCCTTTCAGCAATACCAGCAGCATTCAGCCCAAGTTCCTGGTCAAGTCCAAGCGCAGGTGGTGACCCAATCTGTACCTCAACCCCACCTCCAGCCTCAGCCGCAGCCACAGCAGCAGCAGCCGCAGCAGCAGCCACAGCCACAGCCACAGCCACAGCCACAGCCACAGCAGCAGCCTCATCTTCAACTGCAAGGCCAAGTACAGGCTCAACAACAGCCTCAGTTACATCTACCACCTCCAGTGCAGCCCCAGGTACAAGTTTCAGCTCAGCCGCAGGTCCAGGGGCAAGCCCCTTCTGGGTTAGCTCCAAACTATCAAGTTAACCCGCAGCAGCCGCCCCATCCTCCACTGAGACCCCAGACACAAACACTACCGCCACCTCCTCAGAATTATTCTGCTCAACTTCCTCAATTTCTGCAGGGGATTGGCATGCGCCCTCCTGCTCAACCTCCACAGATGCCTCAGTACCAGCAACCTCATCATCAGGCTTCACAGTTTCATGTGCAATCTCAAATGCAGCCCCAGCCGCAACCCCAGTCTTCAAACTTGCCTCATGTGCAGACTCAACCGCAAGTACAGCCTTACCCTACTCCCTCCCCAGCCCCTGTTTTCCCTCCCCAAGCTAATCACTCTGCAGGCCCTACGGCATTGCCACAGACTCCAAATCCGCCAGCTCCACCTGTCAGTGGTCATCATTCCTATCCACAACCTACTCCAACCCAGAAAATGCAGCCAGGATCCTCACAGCAACATCCAATGCACCCGCATCCTGTAAATGCATCTGCTCATCCTGCTCAGGTACATGGTCAAGTCCCACAGCAGCCTGGGGTAATGCGGCCACCAGCTCAGGTTTCATTGCCCCAGCAACAGCCATCTACATTGTTGCCTCCACAAAATCAGGTTCCTTTCATCCCCCCTCCACAGCATCAGCAATTTCCACCTAATGCACAACAGACTCACTCTTTCCAGAATCGTCCTGTGATGCAATCTGTTCAACAAGCTTTACCTCCGCAATATGCTCAGCAGCAGCAGCATTTTCCTGCTCTTCCACTTCAAAGTCAGTTTCATCAGCAGCTGCCAATTCAATCTCATCTGCGCCCTTCTGCGCCTGCTCGACTTCAACCAACTCTGAATTATACTGGGCGTCCTATGATGCCTAACCAAGGGAGTCATTCACAAACTCATCCATTTTCATCTGATGTTGGCCCGCTGGCTCATTCTGGACCTGTACAACTCTCGTCAACTCAGATGTCAACAAATCAGAAGGTTACAAAATCTACTGTGTTGGATCACAATGAAAGTGGGCAAGAAACTAGATCTCCTTCAAGAGCACTAGGTGAAAAGAGCGTTGAAGGGGAGATCCTGAAAGAGAAAGTAGGAACCGGACAAAGTGAAACAATTGGCAATGAGTCTGATATTGCTGCCAAGGATGTTGGAAATAAGTCTGCTATAAAGCAAGAAGAGGATAATGTGCATGGTTTGTTGGAGCAGCAAGCATCTGTTGGAAAGACCTTTGAAGCTGGAACTGCAGCAAATGAAGTACCTAAAACGGAGGGGAACAATATGGGGGATTCAGACTCGTTAAAGCAATTGAACCCTGATAATCAGAAGTTATCTACAGCTGTAGGCCCATCATCCTCTGCTAACTATGACAATAAATCTCAAAATGCTATTTCTGCCTCAGGTGCTGAAGGTCAGTTGTTACCCCAGCAATCTCAGGGTTCTCATCTGCAGCGGCCTGAAGTTCAAGTGCAAGGGCAACATCCCTCAGGACCAGGGCCTCAAGGAGATGAAAGTAGGGCACATGGTTATTATGGCCCTCCAAAAGGCTTTGATCCTCAATCTACGCCTCATGGCCAAACTCACCCCACTCAAGCTTATCCACATGGAGTTATGGGAAGAATGCCACTGCATGAGGGTCAACTGTCTAAAGACCAGGTGCCTGGAGGTGCTAATCCAGCAGGCACGGGCGAAGGGGCTGTTGCTAAAGCAAGGGAGCAAGGTTTGTTCAGAACAAATGGTGGAACAGCTTCAGAGTTGATGTTTGGCTCTAAGGATGGAAAAATGACTGCCATGACTCGGGAACCTTTGGATTCCTTGGCTGGGGAGCCAACGCGCCCTTTTGACCAAGGTAAAACTGTAAAACTGTCTCGATTTATTCGTCTGCATGTTTATCTTTGTTAATTAATATCAAGGGTTTTATCAATGTTTCATTTGTTACCTGATATATATTTGTGTGCATTTACATACACTCTTATTAACTGATGTGTGCAGCTTCAAGGTCTCTTGATAATGTACCCCATGGGCCAATCAACGAAGTTGGATCTAAGATGAACCCCGGTGCTTTTGGTCCACATCCAAGATTCTTGCCTCCACATGATCCTTCTGGTGGGCATGGTAATATTGATATGTTTGGACAGGGACCTGAATTTGGCCAACATCACATGAAGCATTTTCCACGTGGAAGCCCTGGGAGGGAACATTTTGGCTCTTCATGGGGATTTGGTGAGCCTACCAGTTTCCCTCGTGGCACCCCAGCCTTTGATGATATTGCTTCCAGGGAACCGCATAGATTTGCTGAAGGATCTAGACCTTTCAATCTTTCTTCTGATCGAGCTGGAAATCCTTTTCATGATGGTAGGTTCCCCCCATTATCTGGTCATCCTCAGGGCGACCTTGGTGGTTCTGGAAATCCTAGATTTGGTGAGCATAGGGCCCCTGGTGGTGATAATGCCTTTGGTCCAGATGGTCCAGGCCATTTAGCTAGAGGAAAATTTTCTGGCCCTGGATATTTCCCCGGTAATTTTGGTGTGGCTGAGTCTGCTGGGCCTGGTCCTTTCCCTGGTCTTGGCCGTGGAAGGGAATTGGGTATGCCCACGAGTTTCCCCCGCCCTCCTTTTAATGAGTCTGTTAGAGGGGATCGATTTGCACATTTTGGTGAGCCTACCATGCATAACAACTACCCACTTCCTGGATTTCCAAATGCTGGAACTTTCTCTGTAAGTTTTAAACATCTTGGTTTTTCAATTTTATAAATTGCTATTCATTTTGACTGATATCTGGCATGCCTGTGTATTTGGATATCTGACTTATTGCTTTCATTAGTTAAGGTTTTGTTCTTTTTGCAGAGTGGTATGGATTCTTTTGAGTCTTGGAAGAGAAAGCCTATAAGCAATGGATGGTGCCGCATCTGTGAGGTTGACTGTGAATCAGTTGAAGGGCTCGAATTGCATTCACAGTCCCGGGAGCACCAAAAGAGGTCCATGGATATGGTCAAATCTATCAAGCTGCAGAACAAAAAGCAGCGGTAAGTAATTATCCAACTATACGTACCCAATTAAATTGCATGGTGTTATCATTGTTTTGGTCACTGCTATACAGAACTGGTGGTCCAATGATGCATGATGGAGGCAGCAGGAATAGGAAACCAGGCATTGTTGGCCGTGGAAGCAACACTTGATTTTAAAAGGTGCTGTGATCATGATTTGGTCAGAAACATCTTAATTTTGTGTTAGCATTTGATTGCCTGATTAGTTAACAAATTTGGCTTAAACTCGTTTCTCATCAGGTTGCTGCCTTGACTATTGAAATGTGATTTGGGATGAAGTTTTTTGGCCGCTAGGTTTGTTGGTTTATCATTTTAATATCCTATTTTACAATTTGGGTCGTTATGGATTGATAATCATTTTTGTTGAACTGTAATATTGCACTTTATTTCTTTTGCTGTTTCGGGAAGAGTTTATTCTGTATGCTTATTTCTCCTTTCCAGCTTCTTTTTCATTATTGGATCAGCATGGTTCAAGAGCAAACTTTGTCTGAGGTTGAACTTTCTATCATATATTCTGGCAAAATGCTCATGGTGTAATACATATGCTAGGATTCTACATTTCAGTACTCTATTTTGTTTTGAACAATGGAAGATGTGCATAAATGTAGGAAATTGAGCTTGTGGATGTTGAACTAAGTTACATAGTTCACTTTATGCTTTTGGTGACTTTTGAAGATGGTAAACTATTTATTCATTTGCTAAACAATTTTTCATTATTGTAGTTGTACCCAAAAGATAATTCAGATTAGAATGAAGTAATATTGCTTTACCAAGCATTTCTTAAGTGTTTCAATGCCAGAGGAAGATGAATGTTAAACAGCTAAAGGGGGTGAAAATGTATAAGGTATGCTAGATGGGAAATGTATGCCTTAAAAGATTAATGATAAGCTTTGAAACCAGGCTAATGACATTGTATGCTGTGTAACTATTAAAAGAGACTGTTTCACTTTATAATAACTTATTTGTGGTAGAGTGTTTGGGAAATGGGTTATTGCACTCCTAGGGTTGCTATGAAAACAGAATTGTTTCCAATCTCGTATTAATAGAAGTATACTCATTAAACCTAGTATCTCTTGACTCTTGGTGATCATCTTAAAATCAGTGGCATTTCTTACATATGCGTTGGTTTTGTCTGCTTTAGTCACTGAGATCTGTTAATCAATAGTTGATTGGCAATAAGTAAATAATACATGAGCAATATGTTTTAGACTGTTTGACAATCTTTTAGGATTTCTTGCTGCAATGCGTTGAATAAGAAAATCCCTTCAGTAACTAATTAAATGAAATGCCAGAGAGGAAAAGATGATTTAATGAATGTCAAAATGTTTGTGATGCAATTTTCCCCAGCTATTTATAACTGAATTCCTATTTAATTGGCTGCTACTTTCTATTGCTTATTTCCAGTTTGGTTCTTAGATTTGGCTTTTAACAGCAATGGCTAGTCCAGAACATTAGTCACATGTGCAGCATTCCATTCCTTTTGCATCCTCCTTGGAATGCTAATATGGAGGTTAGGAAATAATCTGCAAATATGGAGGTTAGGAAAGAATTTGAACTGTTTGACTAAATAGAAGCTGCGTGATAGGACGCTGCTTTTGGCTCGATATTTAAAATTTTGAAGAATAAAAATCTCATGGGAAATTATGGTCATATCATAATTTGATAATGGTTTATATGCTTTAAACCTATCAAGGAACAATTTGTTGCCAGGTAGATGCCATAAACAAGATTACTCTTAAATGCAAGATTGTCATGCCCCATGTAATCTGTGGACTACTGAACTGAAAGTTGATGCCACTGTGCTCTTTAATACTAAGTTATATAATGTAAAATGCAAGGTGCTTAAGTATACTGTTGTAAGTTTATGCTTCTGTTGGTATGTAACCGGTGTTGACCACTTTATGTTTAGAACTTGTTTTAACCAAGTTTTCCTTTTCTTGAAATGGTTTTAGCATGTGAAAATCTGGATGACAACTTGTGCTGGTACAACCGAGAATGAAAGTGCTTAATGAAGTTTGGTACGAGTGAGGAATGAAAATGCTTAAGGAAGTTTGATTAATGAAGCTTGGTTCAAGAAAGGATAAAAATTGCTTAGTGAGAAGTGGTGTAATTGAACTTGCAACATGAAAATGCTAGGAAGCTACTTTTGATTTGATGATGATGTGAATTTTGAAGAAATTGAACCAAGTATTTCTCGAACAATTTTGGTCACTATTTGGTCCTTAAGGTGGAATAAGTGTGTTGTCAGACATCATAGTCACAATTACTTAAGTAACTGGCATGCCCAATGTAATTTGTGAACCAGTGGACCAATTATTAATTCACATAATGAAATTCTAGGTGCTTCAGTAGATATGACGGAACATACTCTTAGTAGATATGATGAAGCGCCCTATTTTAAGTAAAATCATGCTTCATGATTTTAGTAGGTTTTTGTTGGCATTTTAGAAGTGTTAGACCAATATGGTATATTCAACCCTTTGTGGTATGCTATTTTGTCCTTTTCTGAAGTGGTTCCAGCTTGCTAATTAATGTGAAGAAGTGTGCTGGTGCAAGTGAGAATAAAAATGCTTAATGAAACTGTGGTACATGTGAAGATGAAATGGCTTAATAAAGATCTCTTAACTAAGTATTAGACCAAGGATTGACACCATTGTGCTCTTCAAAATATTAACTTACATGAAAATGCTTGGTGCTTTAGTGGATGAAATGTCGGATAGGAAGCTACTTTTGATTTGATGCTGATATAAAGTTTTGAAGTATTTGTACGAAGTAGCTCATGGGAAACTATGGTGATAATTGGGTACTTGATTATATTGGGACATCATAAACAAAATTTCTATCAAGAGCGGCATGTGCCATGTAATTTGTGAACCACTGTACTGAAGATTGAAACCACTGTACTCTTGAAATATTAACCCACAAATGACATGCGGCATGCTTAGGTAGATATGATGAAGCATGCTATTATGATATTTCTGTTGGTATTTGACAGGTGTCAACCATTTTATCTTGTATTTCAACCCCTTGTGCACTTTTTTGTCCTTTTCTTGAAGTGGGTCTAACTTGTTAAAATGTGACCCATGAGTTCCAGTACTAGTAATGACAAAATTGCTTAATGAAGCCCTCTAGCTTCTTGGCTGGCATGCCACTTGTGTGATAGACAGGATTGGCACCATTAAAAGTGTAACTTGTAACATGAAAATGCTAGGTGCTTCTGTAGATCTGAAGAAGAATCATATTCTTTTGAGTAAAATAATGCTTCCCCTTGATTTGATTATGCTTTTGTTGGTATTTAGTAAATATTAATCCTGTATATCTTGTACTGTCGACCCCTTGCTGGATGGTATTCCCTCCTCGGGGATGGAGTGGAGCTCACTCAATAATATGGAAATAAATTGGGCTGGTTCAGAATGTAATTTGTGAAGTATTTGGTCGTGGATTGGTGCCATTGTACTGTCCAAAATATGAAGTTACAACATGAAAATGCTAGGTATTCTGGTAGATATCATGAAGAATACTTCAATATGAATAAATTGTGAGATAAATGCTTAATAAAGCGCTGAACATTTTAGAGCCTAATCACTGACTGGTTAAAGGTGCTCAGAACTATCCAATTGTTACTTTTATGCTAAATGAACTAATTTTTTCCTTTTTAATTTATAATTGACTTGGGGTAAAGTTATTAATCAATCACTTCCTTTAGAGCGAACTTATGCAAAGCAGAGAAGTAATAGGCATGGGCTCTCATCTATGTCCCTTTTTAGTGATCCTGGTGCAAATATGGGATCTTTTTCAAACATATGGGTTGGATAATGTCAGTAACGATAGTAGCTGCATAACATAAGGAATTGCTGTTGTGTGTGAAATTGGATAGCAACATTATGACAATAAAGATTAGAGGATGGGTGCATAACCTGAGAAATTGCTGTTGTGTGTGGAATTGGATAGCAACATGATCGACATTGAACATCACTTTAACCTTAGAAAGATCTGCTGCAGCTGCAATGAAGATTTTGTTAGGACTGTTATGAATTTGCAAAATGGTTTAGGTTATCCATTGCTGAAATGCCCACAAAATCAATTTAAGCATCACATTGTTTATCTATTTGACGTGAATCTGGTACAGTTATGACGTAGTTACCCAAAACTGTGGCTAGATAAGTTTTTGGAGTTTTTGGGCATATCATCTCCTGAAGGTTTTCTTTAATCTCTTAAGAAAAAACCGCTGCAGCTGTAATCAAGGTTTATCATAACTGTATAAGCAGTTCAATGCTGCTGGGTATTCTCTATTATTTTAGGTATAATATTAATCCTTCTTTGGTAATGCCTGCAAATCAATTTAGACAACACTTCGTTTGCCTAGTAAAACTGAATCTGGTACAGTGTAACATAGTTGCCAAACAATGTAGACCAGATTGTGCCTGGATTAGTTGAGTTTTCTGGAAAAATATTCCATGAAGCATTTCAGAGTTGTCAGGATTTCATTAAGTAATATAGTAGATAAAAAAAGGTGAAGGATTCTCATTGTTTTTTGTGTTTTAAGTAGTTCAGATTATAGTTATGAGGTCAGCTTCAGTTGATCTCATGGTAATATGGATTCATCACACAAATGTTTTTGTTCTTAGAACTTTAGATTACAATTCACTCTCACTAGTCTAGTCTAAGTCGTATATTTATTGCTGATATGCCAAGGTGAACTGGCTGGTGGAATTGGATATTCACCATTGTACCACATAGTTGAGTTGCACATGCCATATAAATTTTTTGGCAGAAAATAGCTATCAGTAGCCGTTTTGAGATATTGATGCAAGCATTTTGGATTAGGGTTACCTTTGGTAATTGATAGTATTGCCTTTTCCATTTGAGTTTTTGAGATATTATTCAGTGTGACTTGGGATTACAGTGTTACGGCTGATTAATTTCAAAATCTAGAAGGATAAGTTTCATTTCAAGCTTTAAATTACATTTTTTTTTTCTGTGGTTCAAGACATAATTTTGACATCTATAGAGTAAAATGGAAGTTGATCACTCTTTTGGTTGAAATTTCTCTATAATAGATCATTTGAGTTCGACCTTTATTTCTTCGGGAAGCAGAAGAGAAAAATGGCTGAAAGTTAAGCAGGATGATTGCT
>MAYD01761439.1:0-11383 GCA_001909325.1 Ruellia speciosa
CCGCACCGGTTGGCGCATCCGCCCCATACGGGTGCCAACCGGTACGGCGGGGCACATGCAACAATCCTCACCGGTGGGCGCATGCGCCCCATATGGGCGCGAACCCTCACCTTCTGGCACATGCGCCCATACGGTTTGGTGGGGCGCATAAGCCCCATACGGTTAGGGGGCGCATGCGCCCCATACGGTTGGTGGGCGCATGAGCTTACCCACATCGGTTGGCGCATGCACCCCATCGAACCGTATGGAGCGCATGCGCCCCGTCGTCTGCGCCCTATATACGCGCCCCGTGTCATGGGACTGGCCAATTGGTGTGGCGCTATGTGCCCCATGCGTGCACCTCGGGTGCTTGTCGGGCGTCGTTTTCTGCATTTTGTATAATCATGTGTTAATTTATACGGATATATTGTATGTATTTGGATATATTTATCAATTATTTACAGAATTGTAGGCATTGCAAGGTGGTAGGGGGAAGAGGCCGAGGGTTGCGGAGAGTAGTACGCCACCGGGGATTCAGATGCATGCAGACCCGATTGGAGAGCTGCAGGACGAGGAGTACGAGATGGTGGGGGATGTAGATATTTGTGGATTATGTTTGCATGTTTGATCTGTCACTGTTTAGTTTTTTGTTACATGTGTGCTTGATTGGAATTCATTGATTTTAATGATTGCATGTTCGAACTATGGTCACTAACATCGTAAATCCATACAAGTCATGTTCAAACAATCTTAAATCAGAAAGATCTCAAATACGTAAATATTCACATGTTCAAACAATGTTCAACCTCGACATTATCTATTTACAATGATTTCATTGAAATGAGCGCGTCTGTCTCTGTACAAATGATCTCACCCATCAACACTAGTATGGTGACGCTCGTACCACGTCGACAATATAGGAGGAACGGGGAAGTCAGTGACCAACCCTAGGGAACAGCAATGACCAACTCGAATCTATGTCTAATAGTCAGATCCTTCACCCATCTAATTGCTTCATCGTCGCTTGCAAATTGGTTGTTCGTCTCGAATAATGCCCCGTAATCTACCCTATCTCCACCGAATTCCTCCAAAATAACCTGCAACATTACAAATGGGTACAAATTAACAATATATTGATTAGATGATAACACAAAATGCAAAAAAAACATGCACGGTGGAACTGACGGGGCGCATGCACCCATCCGCACGGATGGACGCATTTACGGGGCGCATGCGCCTGTAACGCCCTGATTCTCCGTAATCGGCCACGTCACCGCCACACCTAACTTACCTTGGATTCTACGCCTAATCCTCAGTAAGCTCGGTGCTCAAGCTAAACCAAATCGTCTAATCCTATCAGAGTACGCTGGATTTCAGGAAGCTTGTCCCCTCTGATCACAGCTCACCCTATTAAAACTGGAAAAACAATTAGTCACCCAAGTCATACAACCGAAAGCCTATATTCTATTACAGGTAAAACATTTGCAAAGTCAAAATGCAAAAGATTATCCCACGTTCGGGATTCGGCTACTTAATACAAGCCGATAAACAAAATGACATATATGAGGCATAAAGTTGAGAACATAACTCAATAACTTGAATGTAAAGCAAACATGACAGTTAATTACTATGTTCGCTCAGCCTCACCAAAACCCCTGAGGTCGGAACCTCATCCCGCATGCTCACCAGACTGGGTTTTCTTAACCCACTGGCCATCTTCATCTGCAAGGTACAAGTAGTACCGTTAGTCGAGAACGACTAAGTAAGGAACACACACAACATGCTATGCTATGCATATGAATATGCATCATGAGCCACGTTAAGAAAGTCTCCGATACGTTAACTTAACGGGTTTCAAAACTTATGCGTAACGTCAATGCATCTTTAAAACCGTGCATCCATGCAATGTCTCTTGGGAAAAACATCTCTTTCTTTGAAATCATGAATGTACCTTTACGAGTAGAAACATGATTTATAGGTAATGAACTTTTAAAAGTATGCAAACTTTATAATCATGCATATCAAGCAAATTCAGAATTCTTCACTCAACCAATAGATGCAAGATCAATACTCACATTGTCAATCATGAAATGAGAAATCAGGACTCATGAGTTTCAACATTGAATGTGACATCAAAACATACCACATTAGTCATTTAGGGAGAAATCAAAACTCACCTTCAGTGAAGTGGGAAGTCATAACCCATAAACTATTACTACGTTGAGAAGTCATAACCCGTAACTTCAATTAAGTTGGGAAGTTATAACCCGTAAATTCAATTAAGTTGGGAATTCATAACCCGTACATTACCTATCGTCTAGTGGGAGGTCAGAACCCGTAAGCAGTAAGGGAGAATTCAGAACTCATACCTTACCTGGATGTGCCTGGGAGGTCAGAACCCGATGCAAGACACACGCAACACATAATTTATAGAGTAGGGTAACCGTTGATGCACTTAGAATAGGGTCCACCCACCTATTGCAGCTCATCAGGGATTTAGTCCGAATGCAGGCACGGCAGGGATCATCCGTACCAAAACCATACACTCAAACCTTTTTATGAATGGGTGCTAAAGGAATCATTATCGCCTTATGGATACCCAGACACCCCAAGGTTCCAGCTAGATTCCCCCAAGGCTAGAGATGGGACAGTTCCAACTGTGGACTCCCGTGCCATGCCTCGCTCCAGCCACATGGACCATCCTGTCCGACCCCTTGACACTTGACTCAAATTACCGGTAAACCTCAATAAGGGAGCGACCCTCATGAGTAGTGCAGTGAAAACCGAAAGTTGAAACTTCCGGGTTGGTGGAATTAAATCCTATGGCGATCAACCCACAGGAAGATATGGAGGGTCACCACTCTATTTCCATCTTTACGTGATTAATTCATTTAATGCGGTGCATCAAATTTTAATTAATCATCATTTTCTTTTCACTTATTGGACTGCCTCATTTCAGGTCGGAACAAGGGATAGCGACCACTTGCTCGATCACTGATAGGCTTAACCAGTTTCCATGCATTTTCAATTTCATATCCATGTGGAATGCAATGCACACACAGGAGCAAGTATTCATATTGAAATTCAATTAATTCCATCTAATTGAATTTAAAACCATGTATGCAATTAATTTAAAAAATAAATTAAAGGCATACGAATATTAAATCACATTGGACGTTCAACATATAATTTCAAATATTCATACACCGGAATATAAATCCATTCATGCATTTAATTTAAATAACTTAAAATGCATAAATTAAATAATTCAATCGAATGAATTAATAGAATAAACTCATCATGCATTTAAAGATTTAATAAAATAAATCAAATAAATGCATATTAAAGTTCGGTAACGAATAACACGATCAAGCCTAGAATATAATTATCCTAAGGCATGTGGGACTTATGGGTGCCCGGTGTAATTTCTTACCTTTATCTACAGTCTTCTGTATCTTAATAATTAAGGTTGGGGAAATTCCAATTCAATCCCTCCAATTTCCATTTTAACTCAATCTAGTCCCCAACATTTTTCATTTTTTCAAATCGGCCCCAAGACTTTTTGTCTTTCAGATTTCACCCTCAACAGTTTCAAAATCTCTTAATTTCGCTCCAAAAGTTCCAAAAACTTCATTTTGACCCCGCAACCTTTTAATATTTAATTTTATCTCCCTTTGGAAATAAATTAAATATTTACTTATTTTAATTCTTCGTATCTTATAAATTAATTATTCTCAAATAATTAATTCGCGAAAAATTTTTACTCGTTTTTGGGGCTTTATTTCCGAATGAAATTCTGGAATTATGTACAGTAACACCGGGTGTTACAGCGCCCCTCCACACCATGGGGTGCATGCGCCCCACCGTGCGGCGGCGCGCGTATTGGCGCGCCCCGTCTGTTCTTAACGTCTCGTTTTCCGTACAATTTGGACTGAATTTTTACCTCTTCTTCGGACAATTCTTCGTTATTCGACATCTTTCCACTTCCGTGATCGAAATTGAAATAATTTTTATTAAGTTTGACGATTTTTTTATGGATTAAAAGTAGATATGAAGTTGGTTTTCGTAGAAAGAATTAATAGAATATTATTAAGGTTTTTTAATGATAAGAGTAAAATTATCCATAGGGGGATTGAAATTAATAAAAGGAGGTCGACATTTATCACAACCTTTTTTTTAAATACTAACAAATTTCAATGTTGAACTAACTTTGTAGGACTAATTTGACTTGTATCTACATTTTCTACGTAACCCTTTATACCATTTACGTTATGAATACACAAAGCCCAAACTGCTAATGGGCCTGAGCCCAATTCCCTCGAAAAAGGATTCTCCATATCGGGAGTTCCATGATAATCCGCTCCTAGGACCAGGGAAGTCCTGGCACACCAATACACACAGCCTAATTGAACCGAAAAACGAATTATTTAGATATATACTTATATTTTTTAAAAATAAATTTATATTTATATAATTACATTTTAGATATTAATTTTTATGTGAGCGCGTGAGTAGTGACGGACATTCATATTCAGAGTCCATCTTCATCAGTTCTCCCTCGTTCCCAAATCCCATCCCACTTCACATTCCCAATTCCAATTTCCAAAAACCAAACGCCGTGGCCGCGCCGGAGCGGCGGAGTCGGAGCCCATTCCCCTCCCACCTCGCTCACTCGCTGTACCCAACTACCCATTCGGCCATTCCCAATTCCAAATGCCCTAGCGGCCTAGCTGGAGGAGCCGCCGCCCCCCTCGCACCTCGCTGGCTCGCTGTCCCGCTCGCTCACCGTCACAGAGTCGAGTCACAGACAGGCCAAATCCCAACTCCAATTTGGCAATTTCCAAATTCCAAATCGGCAAATCCCCACAGACCCACTCGTTGTCCCGCTCGGCGCCTCTGGTGGCCGCTTACTGCTTGAGTGCTTTCGTTCTTCTTCAGAGTCTACGGACGCCAAAAAGGTTCATTTTGTCTACTTTTAGTATTTCTAGTTTTCTACTGAACTTGTGAGCTACTGATAGTCTGATCCATATTCCAGAATTTCATATCTATTAACTATTAAGTATGAACTATGTATCTATATGTGTCAAATTGTCAATCCAAAGTCCAAAATTAATGAATTAGTGTGTTGCCTTTTTCTTTCATGAGTTGAGAGTTGAGAATTGAGATGGTTTCTTTCATGGTTTCTTTATTTTGAATTCTCATGGTTTCTTTCATGTGGTTTCATCAAGTAGTAAATGATCAGAATTGAGACTTGTGAAAACTATGAAAACTATGCCGTGCATGTGGTATGCCTGTATGCCATTGATTCTGTGATTCGTCATTCGTTGTCTGAATGAGTGAATGTCTCATGTCTGAATGACTGAATGTCTTGTGTCTCATGTTGATGTAGTCATGACTCATGTCTGAATGTTTGAATTATGATCATTGATCACTGATGTGAGATTGTGATTTGTGAGTAGTGAAGTGTCAAGTGTGTTCTTATATTGAAGTATTGATTGTTGAACAGGCTACAGTGCCAATGTGCCATGTCTGAATTCTTATCAGTGATCTGATCAATGGTGTGAGATTGATGATTTGGCTTTTTGATTGTTAATTGAAGTATTAAAGAGGGCCACAGGCTGTTGGCTCATGGCTACAATCTGCATAGTGCAATTTGAAGTTTTGAACAATCTGCATATTTTTGGCTTTCTTTCTGCATGTTAATTGATAAATTGCAGGCTGCAACTGAAAGCCTGAAACTGACATTCAGAAAAAAAAAAAACCGGAACGGTTAAAACGAAACCGAACCGAAATATTTCGGTTCGGTGAAATTTTCGGTAACTGAATTTTTGGTTCGGTTCAGTTTGCACCGAATGAACGCTCCTAATTTCAATCAGGAGAAAAACCCTAATACTCCGTAGTTAAATTGTGTGCAAATTTATGCGGCTTCTTTTCTGAATAGCAGCAGTGTTCTCTGAGGAGGCAATCCTCACTGGCTGCGATGACGGCAGTCTCTGAACTGTGTGACGACATCGTGCGTCGTATGTCAATCGGCGCGGTCTTCTCTGATTTCGTGAGTACTTCGCTTCTCAATTTTTTTTACCTTTTTTTTCTTTTCATTTTTCATGTTTTTGGTTTTGAATTTTATCCATTTGTGTGAATGGTTAGATACTTGGAGGTTTAAATTGCTTCAGAAGAGTAACATACTGGAGAGATATTCAGTTTGACTAGTTATTATTTATTAAAGGTTAAATCCTAGTAATTTTCGGCAGTTGGATGTGTTGGTGATTGATTGAAGTATAACCGTTGGTTGTACTGTGATGATTTGGTGATTTATTATTGTTGAAAGTATTGTTGAATTGTTTGGCTGTGGAATTTGAAGGGTTACCTTTTTAGCTCTAAAGAATTGTGTATGCATTGTCAGGGCGGGAAAATTAATTCGCTTGATTTCCATAGGACAGATGATCTGTTGGTAACAGCAAGTGATGATGATTCTGTGAGATTCTATGATATTACCAGTGCTAAGTAAGGCCTTTTCATAAATAACTGTGCGATTTATCTCGCTTTAGTTTTCCTCTTCTTTTTTCTATTGAAAGCTTTTGTACATTCAGATTGGTGAAGACAACACATCACCAGAAATATGGGGCTGACAGGATATGCTTCACTCACCATCCAAGTTGTGTTATTTGCTCATCGAAACACAATTTTGAGTCCAGCGGAGGTGACTGCCCAATACTTTTATTAATGGTCTACCACATTACAAAACAAACATGTTCTTATACAGTATTCTCTATTTTCTTGCTAGAATCTTTGAGATATTTGTCTATGTACGACAATAGGTGCCTTCGATATTTTAAGGGCCACAAAGAGAGGTAATTTATCTAATTTGAAATGAATTTGATCTTCAAGGTCATTAAACTGGAATTTCACCTGATTAATGTGCTTGCTCATGTTGGTGGTCAGAAATATTGACACTGTGATGCCTGATTATTCTTTAGGGTGTTGTCCCTGTGCATGTCTCCTGTCAATGATGGCTTCATGTCTAGTTCTCTAGACCACACTGTCCGAATATGGGATCTTCGTGTAAATTCATGTCAGGTTGGTTTCCACTGTTGTAAAGTCCAATTATTTCACCTATGCTCATACTGCTTAGACGAAAAGAGTTAATGCGCTGTAATTGTGCACTTGTGCTACATCTGGTTGGGATATCTCCTATTTGCATTGTTTTAAGTTGAGTTTTGCTTTACCAATAAAAAATGTTTTGGCAGACATATTTTCATCTTTACATAATCAACTTCTGCAGTTGGCATTTTTTGTGACTGAAATTTCATCCAAGTCGAATTTCTTTTCAAATTTAATAATAATTGAGCATATTATGTATTTTTTTTTTAGCTCTGCAGTTGTTGAACGCCTTTTACTTCGAAAGAATATATCAAATTTGATGTGTGCTCACTATTTCAGGGAATTTTGCATCTGCGAGGTAGACCTACTGTCGCTTATGATCAACAAGGCCTGGTCTTTGCTGTGGCAATGGAAGGTGGTGCAATCAAATTGTTTGACTCCAGATCATATGATAAGGTATTCACATTGTGAACAGGGTATACATAATAGCAACCCCTATTTTATGCCTTATAAATATTTCACTTTGTTTTAGGGCCCCTTTGATACTTTTTTAGTTGGTGGGGATACGGCTGAAGTGTGTGATATTAAGTTCAGTAATGATGGTAAATCAATGCTTTTGACGACATCTAAAAACAATGTGTATGTCCTTGATGCTTACCACGGAGATAAGGTCAGTGTTGTCCTTAAACAATGTCTTCTAGCAAGTACGTCTCCACTATGACCGGCTTTTTTGAATTTTATTTGAGTTCTAAGGTTTTGAGTTTCCCCTGTTGCAGAAATGTGGATTTAATATGGACTCCTCCCAAAATGCAACCATTGAGGCGACTTTCACCCCTGATGGCCAATATGTTCTGTCTGGTAACCTTGCTTCTTCAAACCATAAATCTCAATCCTTCATGGAAAAAGACGCTTGTCAATTATGCTGTTTAAAATCTCTTTTGCTATTGTTATTTCGAATTAGATATAATCCTATTTCACAATTGTTGGATCGTTTGAGTCTTAACTTTCCCATTTACATATGCCTCCATTTTGACAGATCACTTACTTTTTAGAGTTTCTTAAACTCTTTAGAGGACTAAATTCTTATTCTAAAGTGCGGATCCTCCTGCATTGCGAATAACTACGTTTCCTGTTTCCCTTTCCCCCCTGGATTATTCCTAGTGGTTGTTAACAGTTTCTTGAGTTCATTATTTCTCCCGGGTTCATGTACTAATGTTGGATTTGGTTGTGATCTGGAAATTGGTAGTGTTGGTACAGTGATTGAAATTGTGGCCAACCTTGTTTCAGGTTCAGGGGATGGGAACATACACGCATGGAACATTAGCAATGAACCACCAAATAAGGTATTACGGACAACCCTTTCTTTGCATCTTTTCATCTAATCATAATAATGGTAAGTCACATACACCAAATGAAATGAGTTGTTGCCACAGGTGGCATCAATGGACAGCTACATAGGCGTGCCGTCATGCCTAAAATGGGCTCCCCGAAGAGTAATGTTCGCTGCAGCTTCTGCTTCAGTACTAACCCTATGGATTCCCAATGATGAAGCCAATCCTGATGCCAGACCTAAACCTGCTCCCGAACCCCCATCCCCCACCCCGTCTTAAGGGTTATCATCCTAATTTTCCTTTTCCTTTTTTAGCTGAGTGTTTTCCTTCTCTGTTTGTGGAGAAGGATCAACGGCTGAGGTTGTACATCATCCATTTTTAAATCAATGACTTAGATTGATTGGGGGTATTTTTGGAAATTTAATTTTGCAATCCATCATTTAGATTGTTTAATATGTGTGTTATTTCGCTTAATTTATGCTTAGATTGATTGGGTTCAAGTCTGCCATTCAGATTATTTAATTCGAGTGCTATTTTGTTTAATTGATAAAGAGTAAGATAATTGTTTAATTTGATGGATGAATTGTTGACTTTGAATGGTAAATTGTTTAATTTGAGGGGTGTATTGTTGAATTTGAGAGGGAAAATTGTTGAATTTGAGGTGTGTATTGTTGAATTTCAGGGGTAATTGTTTAATTTGAAAATTGTTGAAAACGTGTTTCAAATTGTTGAATTTGGGGGGTGTATTGTTGAATTTGAGAGGGAAAATTGTTAAATTTGAGGAGTAACTTGTTTAATTTCAGGGGTGTATTGTTGAAATTGAGGAAAAATTGTTGAATTTGAGGGGTGTATTGTTGACAGTGTCGGCTGGTGATGGTATTTGGTAGATTTTTAATTTTTAATTTAAACAATTGTAGTGTATTTTTCAACAAGAATGAATATTTACTGTTTTGTCCTTGGATTAATATGGACCATTGATTTAGTTTTTAATCTAATGGTCTATGTGCAAGTTAGTGGCACTAGTAATTCTTATTCATCCACAAATTTGTCTCTTTTTTTTCAGGGGTGTGGTGTTGCTGGCAAGTTGGATAATGGCCTTTATTCAATTTCCTCCACCCACAAACACCGCCAGGATAATGAAAATACACTCGCAGCGGCACACAAATTAAACTCTACAAGAACATCATCAACACAATAATAACACAAATTACTATCCCTAGAATATTCTTTGTTGTTCCTCCGGCTCCCCCAAGTTCTTGGCCTTATCTCCAATTGCTTCCCCAGCCTTCCATGCCGTCTCCTGCATCTTTCTCTTTGCATTGTCCAAACCGCCGGTGGCCTGCCTGAACATACTCACCACCCACGACAGTGATGACAGCCTTGTCAGCCCAAACGCCCCGTATGTCAGTATTTTGATTACCGCCTCGGCTAGCAGTATCACTGTTGGCACCAAAATAGGGCTAAATATAACGAACAGCGACATGGCTACTGCTAAGGCGATCAGGGTTCCAACGAGTATGATTCCAGCAAGGCCAAGAAGCAAGCCGCCCAAAGGTAGCAGTGTGACAATGGCGAGAATTTGGGCAGCAGAGGCGCCCTGGCTCTATCCCGTGTAAGGGTGGAAGACACCCTTGTCGTAGCGCGGCGCAGCTTGGGAATGGACTTGAAGGTGGTCGGGCAGATCGTGGTCGCATGTTTCTGCCATGGAAATGAAATTAGGGTTTGGGGAATTGAGGGAATGAAGAGTAATGAGGACCTGCATACCAATTGTTTAATCACCGCAACACATTGGTTAAAAGAATTTGAACTGCTACTGTAAGACGCATGTGATGGGCCCCTGCAAGAAGTTTTTGATTTTGGCCCAAGTTTACATATGAAGAAGTTGAGCCCAAGATTGCAGGCTGTGTAGATCTTTCAGTAGTGTGTAGGTGTAGATTATTTATGGTGCCACGTGTCCAGTGTTCCTATTGGGTTGTTGCAGAATTAGTTAGTGAGAATCTTCTTCTTGCTATATATTGAGTGTAGTGTGTCTGTAATTTAATATACTGAAAAACATAAAATTCTTTATCCATTATCCTTAAATTCTTAGATTTTGTTCATGGTATCAGAGCCTAGCTGATACCTGGTTTTTTGTTTTGCCCTCTGATATTTACTAATTTGCTGGAGATTGAAGATGACTGGAGACGCTGTATCCTCCTCTAATACTCAAGCTACAGCTGAGGCAGCAGCACGCCTGGCAATTCAATCAATTATCAGATTTCTCCATTATCTAGATCGCTAACATTATATAGTGGTGATCAACCTGTGTTATCCTTGGCCTCTTTTCCCCTTAATGGTTCTAATTATGTTACATGGAGTTAGTCACGGTGTCTGGAATGCTCTAGTTGCTAAAAGTCAAGTTGGGTTAATTACTGGAGCTCAAGCTAAGCCTGCAGAAGGAACGATTGAGAATGATGCTATGGTAAAGGCATTGCTGAAGGACTCGTTAACCCCAGATCTTGAGGATGCCTTTGTGTTTGTACCTTCTGCCAAGGCATTGTGGGACAGTCTCAAATAGAAATTTGGGCAATTCAACGAATCTCTAATCTACCAACTGAATGGAGAAATTAACTCTCTCAAGCAAGGAGATCATACTCTGCCAGCATATTTTGTTAAGACGCAGAAGCTTTGGGATGAATTAGCTGCTATTCAACCTCCCCTGATATGGGGAGAGGATTATATACAGAATCTTTATATACAAATCCGTTCAATATGAATAATAATATGTTCATTATTGTATTTATGGATAGTATTTTTTTTATGGAAAATTTGAATTAATTCTCATTTTGAACATATTCCAATCCATTTTGAACATATTTCAACCCATTTTGAACAGTTCTGCATTGTGGAAAAATAATCCAATCTGCACAGTAACCGGGCTGCCTGATATGTACCTATGCTATTTGACATGAGCAAACAGAAAGGATGGAGAG
>MAYD01761440.1:0-15631 GCA_001909325.1 Ruellia speciosa
GAATATGATTGGTTTGACTCATTTGATTATAAAAAAAAAATATAATTCATAACTAACTCTCGCATATTTAATTTAACTCTTGTTATTAATTACTATTTATGTGTGAGTTACTTTACATATCAAGTGTTGTAACGCCCCAAAATTTCAAATATTTTTGGTGTGTTACCGCTGTATCAGTTTATCTAAATTAGTGACTAGTTAGTTTAAATTTCCTGATACAATGTTGGGTAAAACACATAAGCACATATGAGTTATAGCCACTTAATTACATCTTTCATACATCACGGAAGAAAAACAGGTAAGTCAAATAAGCATACTATAAAACATCATAAAACATATCAACATATGGGCTTCCCGCCCTCTTCTAGCAATCCGGTCAAATCAAAATCAAGTATGGCCACAGGCCGACAAAAGTAAATCAACTCAGAGTCATCTCAACCTCTATCAACAAAACCAAGCTAACTACCATCACTAGCAGCATTATTATCGACAACATAATCAAGAAGTAGAAGTAACATCGAAAGAAGGTAAAGTGCAGAAGATAATGCATTCTATCCTAGTGTCAAAATATGTCCACTCATACCCCAGCCAACTACTGTGCAATTACGCCTTCAAGAGGATCTATAAAAGCAAAGTAAAGGAAGTCAGTACACCGTATTGAATAATGGATAAATACGAGAGGGACAATAAGGGAGAAGGTAACAGTAGCATAAATAATATGACAAATAGGTAAACAGATAACCAAACAATAACATCACACCGTCCCATATCAGTGTTTCAATCATAGGGGATACACAAATGCATATGATGTATGGTCTAGCATACACATATCTACCCTATTTGCAACAATGAATGATACTAAGCTGACACCTAAACCCGGGCGATATGATTTCCAACAACTTGGAGGATCTCTCATCAACTTCAGAGCTGCTCTAGGAAATCATATCTCAGCCATCCCCACTGCTCGTGAGGAAGATATCCCGCGTCAATGAACCAAGCCGCGAGATCTGCCATCCCAAATTAGGGAAGAAAAATATCCACCTGCCTAGGGAGGATCTGACATCCCAACCAGGGAAGTAAACAATGCAAATGCATCATGAACAGACATAACTTGCCACGGCCACATACAGGCTCATGCAATCGTGCATAACATATCATGTCACTAAACAGAACACAAACAACCTATATCTCTAGGTTCATATGCCTCGACTACTAACCTATAAAGGATCACAACCTCGTATGTTCACATAATCAATCAACCCATGCTTGTTTTTCAACAATCTCAACAATCACATCCTCAAACCTCATTTAGACCATCAATACAATGCATACTCATCTCATGGTTGATCATCAATACTATGCATAACCCATATTTCAACAATCCAACCTGCTATTCCAACAACACACAACAGACATTGGGTCATCCGCGGTATCGCGTACCGCGAACTCAACAACAGACAGGGAACAAGGCTAACCCGCAGTATTCTCCCGCAATATTACAATACCATGGTTCGACGTCAGGCAAACCTTGATTTTCGTGCTCGTGGAGACAAACACAGTGGTTGCATTAGAATCAATATTTATCCCTTGCCTAGAACAATGTGACGTGATTCTTCAAATTCCAACACCTCCCACTTGTTGAAAGCCTCAAAATTCAACCCTACAAACAAGGCCTCATTTTTCAACAATCCCCAAATCTGATTCTAACAACATGAAGTGAAATGAAATTCCACAAAACTCACCTTTTTACTAAGGAATGATTCAACAGCACCAAAATTCTCAACTTCCTTCTTGAACACAATTTCTTGAGAGCTCCAAGACAAAACAGTAGCTAAGAAAGGTCTGGAAAATGAACAGATATTAGGGTAAAAGAGGTGAAAAGCTTATCAAATGGGCCTAAACCGGGCCTACCGCAGTATTCGACTGCAGTTTGCAATACCACAGTGGCAAAACCGTGGCCTCGGCAACGAATTTCCTAGGCATTACAAGTGCTTTTGAAATATTTTTTATTATCATTACATATATTTTAATATTTATATAAAATTAGTGAATACTTAGTTTTTTTATCATTATACATTTTGATATTCTTGAGATATGTACATAGTTTTTTTTGCCAAAATTTATACACACTTTCTCACTCCTAATTAAAGTATTAAATCTACTACGTTCCAAATAATTAAAAAAGTGCTTTTGAATATGTATATATTTTGATATTATTTTTTTATATTCTTTTTATATAAAATTAGTAAATACTACATAGTTTTTTTGCCAAAATTTATACCCATTTTCTTACTCCTCATTAAGGTATTAAATCTACTATTTTCCAACTAACTAAATATCATCCTTTTATTTTAAACTTTATTTTTAATAATACGCACTCTTTGTGCATTGGACGACAAACCAATTAATATGTATAGGCATTTAGTTTGTACCTGGGAATTAAAATTGGAATCGTAATTAGAATGAATTTAAATGTTTTGGGGTTTAATTTGAATTTCTAATTGAATATTTCATGTTTGGTAGAAAGATTTAGGATTTAAATGGATGATTTTAATTAATGAATAAAATTATTTAGATGACGTTAATTCTCGTTTTGTCCCATAGCTGGTGGGAGTGTATAAATTATCTTTTCAACATTAATTAATAAATGTTTATATTATTTTATTTAAAATGTATAAAATGTGAAAGATTTGGCTCTATAGACTTAATTAGGGGTGTATGGTTTAATTGTGGAATTGACATTTATCATATATTTGAATCCATAATTATGTTTAATATATTTAAGTAATTTAATTGATTCATTTAAATAGCAAACTAATCTATTAACTAATTAAATTTTTCTTAACTTAAAAAATTAATATTTAAATTTAAATTCATCCCGAAATCTCTCAACCAAGCACTCCTTTAAATGCAAATTATCAATCAATGCATTCCTTCAAAATATGACATTTGGATTTAAGTCGAAATTCACAAACCCAAACTCCTTATCCAATATGGCCCCATATATAGATATAGAAAACTCTTTAGTCATTCGTGATCTGGTAGTGGCCACCATAGGAAGGCCGATGGACGACGTGTAACAAATTAAAATAATATTTAATGAAAAATAAGTGACAAATTAAAAATGACCCACATTCAAAGTGAGACAATGACTGTCCAAAATTGACAAATTTTGGTTTAAGTTTTAACCCTTCATTGGGAATATATGGACACGTGTCGCGGTATCTGTGGGTCAATAATTTGTTTATTTTATTTTGACATGGGTGCTAATAAAAATTAAAAACCACAGCAATGTAGCATGTAAATTAAGAGTATGTTGTACCATGTTCAGACATGTCCTGTAACAAATTATTACATGCGAAAATAATATACCATATAATTATAAAATAAGGACAACTACTTAAATAATCACATGACTACTAGTTTAAAAAAATTCAACAGGCAATTTTGAACACATAATGTTATAAATAAAGCACATTGCAGGCAGTTTACTTCAGCTTCAGCACACAGAGATTTATCATGTGTTGTAGGTATAGAACTGTGAAGTGTATAAACCAATCCAAGTTGTAGAGGATTGGACGACCTGATGCAACGCGCGTAGCAAATTACAATTAATATTTACAGAATTCAACAAAGAAACGCGTAATTCAACAATGAGATTGAGTAAGTATATATTTAGCAATCAATCTAGTCTCATTTTAAAAAATTAATGAGCCTATGATCATGAGTTGTGTTTAAATGAATTCAAAGATGGGATATTAAGCATAAAAAAGTAATGATTTTTAGCCATATAAATGTCTCAACAATGAGAATAAATCCATATATATAATTCAGTGATAGAAATTTACTTAACCATCTAGCATATAATTCGTATAAATTCATATAATTCAGCAATAGTACTTATTGCTGAATTATACTAACCGTGTGTGTGTGAAAATATGCACAAAACAACTAAATTTAAGCTCAAGTCATTAAGGGACATTTATGAACTTTCCACATATATAAATTCTATTTAAGCTCAGGACATTTAATTTCACAAATGAATTTAAACAAGCCAAGCTGGCAAACAAACAGTTTGGCTGGTTTACAGCTTTGCCTTCATGGCAACGACAATGAAAGAATGCACTACAAGGGTTTGGATAAAAAGAAAGCTATGTGCGTATACTGTATCTATCATCACCTTTTGAGCTGCTGTTGCTGAGCCAAGTTCACAGATAGAATTTTTAAAGAAAATCTTAGCAGCTAAGATTTAAGTTATGTTGATTTAATCATCATAATATATAAAGTAAGTGTGTCAAGGAATTACAAAGTGCCCACTTAGCCAATTGCCATTACTATAGATGGAAGGGACAGCCAATTATATTATGTTGGTTCAAATATAAGAAAGTGGTAGCATGAAAGAATGTGGTTAAGACTAAAGAGGCACACACCACTCTATCAATTACCATTTGCCTGCCAAAACGACCATACTGCCCTCACCACAGGACAGCAAGTAGTCAACTAGTCAAAAATAATCAAAAGCACTCAAGGGTAATAACGCACAACAGTTGTTTCACCAAATTTCACTGCATCAGCCAAATGTAAGAACATTTTAAGTTGCAGCATAAGTTTAGGTATTTGATGTAAGAAAATAAGGGCCACAAGAATATAAAAAGGGCCCCTTGTATTGAGTGCCCTTTGAGTCATGGAATAGTTTTTAATACTGGCGTATATCTGTATTTTCTTCAATGCCTTTATTAAAATGTTTCACCTTTACAATTTGACCTAGATTACATCATGGCTCACTAATGGTGGATGGGCCAGGACAGTGTTCTTAACAGTTTATTTTCTACACTTGGTTTGGTTGCTTTTCTTGGATTGAAGGAGTCACCCTAGTCTAGATTCACTAGCACCTAATTGCTCGTTCTCACGCCTTGTCTGGGATGAATGAAATTACTTGCGTTTAAAAGACTAAATACAAGCCACAGAGGAAACTGATCATGACAGCGCTAAAAAGGCAAGGTTGAACCTCTCATAACTAACAAATGAGCCATCTGTTCATCCATTTTTTTTTATTTTTTATTTTTTGTGGCAGTGAATAGCATGAGAGCACGATGCGTCTACACTCTACAGAGACTCCAGTAATTTTATAATTAAGGCGTCGACTTACCTGATTAACGAGAATGGCAGCAATCATTACATGCTCTGCATACATCACCACCACACTATCTGCTTCTTTTTCGAAATGGATGTTCTCGAGTATGATTATGTAAGCTCCTGGTACTGTTTGCTTGTCCTTAGCCTGGCCCCCATATCGTAACCGGTTCTTCTATAAATACCCTTCTCTCCATGCAGTGTCCAATATCAGCTCAAAACACCATCTGCAAAACAAAAGTATAAACTTTTAAAAAAATATAGGAAGCAATGATTCCATCAGAGATCCAAGGAGTCAACTATTTTGCTCCGGAAAACCCCCTAGCCTTTCCTACCGAATACAGTTTGATGCAAAACAGTTTATCAGAATTGCAGTTCAATAGATTCTTGACTACCTTGCCAAATTACCAGGCCTCTCTCCCCGGGATTCATGAGTTTGCTCTGAATTCCTCGTGCATCAGCAGTAACTCCACTTCTGATGAAGCAGAGGATAACAACCCGGTTAACATCATTGATGAGAGAAAGCAAAGGAGAATGATATCCAACAGGGAATCTGCACGAAGGTCTAGGATGCGGAAGCAGAGGCACCTGGATGAACTGTGGTCTCAGGTTCTTCGCCTTAGAACTGAGAATCACAGTCTGTTGAACAAGTTGAATGATATGTCTGAGAGCCATGACAGAGTTGTTTCAGAGAATGCTAGGCTCAGGGAAGAGGCTTCCAGTCTTCGCCAAATGCTGGATGATCTTCAAATTAGCAACTATAACGACATTTTGAGAGATCTTGAAGACACTCCCTGCAACACAGCTCATCTCAGGTCTGAATCTCCGAATTCAGTCACTACGTCTGCGAACCTGCTTCTCTGAACACGAGCTTTTTATCGTTTGTGTCTGTATGTGAGAGAGAACTCGAGAGAGTGGGGAGAGATGGAGCGAGAGACTTTCTGTGTAACTGATTTTCTTCTTTTGTACTACTCCTGCCTAAAATGCTAATAAATGTTTCCATAACTTAACATCCATGAGATCAAAATAGATCAAGCGATAACCAGAAACCATATCTGCCAGGAAAAGTAGCTGCACATCATTACAAAGAAACCAGTTCTGCTTCGCCGCATAATTATATTATCCAATCTCAAACGGTAAGAATTAAGTGAAAAATATATTCCTTTCAGACCATACATCCTTAATAATCATTCTGATTACCCCACCAGTACTAGTTAGCATCGTTATCCTGGGAAGTTTTTCTGTAATGAAATTACAAGAAATACCTATATTTCAGTGTTTCAAATGAAAAAATATCAATAGAAAAAAAGGAAGGCAACAAAGGATTTCGACTAAAGGATACAGTGGTTCGCAATCAATACATCAGACTCCAACATCCAGTAGAAGGTCCCAGGGGCAGTGTTTGTTCCACACAGCAGTATTACAATGGGACAAACAGAGGTGGAGATACTGGTGATAGTGGATCATAATTCAAGAGCTACCACAAGCTTCAAAAACATCTGAAAGAAATCGCACTATCATACCCGCGACTGTTCTTTTTGTGATGCCTGTAGTGTGTTCAATCCAGTCACTGCTACCAATTCAGATATCAAGCAAATGAAACTGTGATTCAGGTGTTTCCATATGTGTGTCTATTATTGGTTTTCATTTAATATTCCAACGCTTTCTATGCAGCACTTCCCCTTTCTTACCTCAATTAGTATTGCACAACTTCACTGAATTGGATCAACAGATAATGTACGAAGGCCAATGTATCAAGGATGACATATAAGAGAAACCACGTAGAGTTGAAAGGAACAATTTAAGTCGTCATGTGAAGAAAGCAAACAACCATATCCAATTACCTGATCTATGCTATCAACTTTTTCATTGTCAAATATAGTGAACATCTTGAAAAATCTCCATACATTTCTTATCATTGACAAGGCCTCTCTACATTTAGACAACCAATGCTGAAAGTTTGTCGTATTGAAACAGTTGGAAGTGACGATATTTGGCAAGTAGCACAACTGACAGTAGCATGATGCTAACTAGAGATACAATGCCCAATAAAACTATATAAAATTTAAACCAAGAATTATGTAATTATCAAAGGAAATTCTGACCATAAACGTGGAAGAAAGAGGTCTTCAACCTAAATTCCTAATATGCATACTCAGAGGATCTATTTCATTTTGGAAGTCCTCTTCAGCTCCAAAAGCCACAGCGATCACGCGCATTAATTTCAATTAGCAAATAACATGATTGATACCTAATGCAAGATGTGATTGACTGATGGACAGATTCATACGAGCTCACGATGTGAGAGGGAAGCAGGAAGGGGAATACCCGGCGGCCGCCGCCGCGAACGGCGGTGGAAGAACGAAGAAAGATGGAGGCGATGGAAAATTGCATGACAATGTCAATACTCTTTATCAAGTTACGAATATACAATTAACCCTAGCAAGCAAATGGGCTATAAATATCTACTCTTTTATATGATGAAAATCATTTATCATCTCTGCAAAATGTGCATAAAGACAAAGGCCCAAGATATTTTCTCTCTCAAATTTCTCTTATCCCTTTCATAAAAACTATCAGCAAACTTCAAACACACATTTCGTACAGTCCGCGATGGGGTGTTCTTTCAAACCAATTCCTGCAGTTGCCTTCACAATTTCCAAGAAACCCTCAAAATCAATGGTGAATGCAAAAGCTGTTGCCAAGGAGCTCTACCTCAACCATGATGGTTCAGCTACTAAAAAGCTTCTGGTAACTATGGCATTTCAGCACTTGAATTCTTTACTGATGGTTGATTATTGAGTGATTGAGTGTGAAAATGTTTATGGTGGTTTCTATTGATTGGTTTTCAGGCAGGGGTTAATAAGGCAGCAGAGCTGATTGGAGTGACCATGGGTCCAAAGGGAAGGAATGTGGTGCTGCAGAACAAGTATGGGCCGCCCAAGATTGTCAACGATGGCGAAACTGTGCTTAAAGAGGTTTTTTGTTCATTGCTCATTCTTGCAATTGGTGTTTTAATTGCTGCTTTATAGGGGACATTGTAGCAATCTGTCATTGCCTATCAGGGCATGTTTGTGAATTATATGTAGTGTGATAATAGGAAGAAGAATATTTTGATGAGATTCTATTTGCTATTTTGCATTCAAATATAGTTTGTGGAGAGTTGGATAATTTATCAAGCTTGTTCTGGTTTGCTAGTAAAGATTGAGCTGGATGATCCCCTGGAAAATGTTGGAGTAAAACTGGTGAGGCAAGCCGGAGCAAGAACTAATGATCTTGCCGGTGATGGCTGCACCACGTCGATAGTTCTTGCACAGGGTCTTATTGCAGAAGGGCTCAAGGCATGGTTTTTCTTGTTTTCTGCTAATATTTGGAATGTTTGTCTGTCAATTTCTATCATGATTGAAACTCGACTAAATAAAGGCTTGGAAACTTTGGAACTTCTGTATAGGTGACTGCAGCAGGTCTAAATCCAATTCAGGTCTCAAGGGGGATTGAGAAAACAGCTAGAGCCCTTATTTCCGAAATCAAATTCATGTCCAAAGAGGTACATACTTCAACTGTGTAATTTCATTTCCTTATTCTACATTTACAATCAAAACAAATGAGAACCTGTCCTTGTGAAATGGTTCAGGTTGAGGACCATGAACTTGCACATGTGGCTGCTGTTAGTGCCGGCAATGACTATACTGTAGGCAATATGATTGCTGATGCTATTCAACAAGTGGGAAGATGGGGTGTCGTGACTATTGAGAAAGGGAACTATGCTGAAAACAATCTAGAAATTGTCGAAGGGATGCACTTTGATCGTGGATACCTTTCTCCCTACTTTGTCACTGATAGACGAAAGATGACTGTAGAGTTTCATGATTGCAAAGTATGGAAGTTGTCACATATATTTACACCCTTATTTTCACATAGATTAACATATTGATCCAAAAATCTGTTGATTCAGCTCCTATTGGTTGATAAAAAAATAACAAATCCAAGGGAGCTGTTTAACATTCTGGACAATGCAGTCAAGGAGAAATACCCAGTTGTTATTATTTCTGAGGGTGTTGAGCAGGAAGCTCTGGCTCCTGTGATTAGAAATAAACTGAAGGGGGTGTTGAAGGCAGCAGCTGTCAAAGCGCCTGCATTTGGCGAGCGCAAGAGCCACTATTTGGATGACATAGCTGTCTTGACTGGAGGTGCTAGATTCCAATGCACTATGATTTTGCTCTAAGGTATAGGAACTAGGAATCTAAGCTCAGTGGTCATTTCTTTCTACAGGAACAGTGATCAGGGATGAAATGGGATTGACTCTTGAAAAAGCAAACAAAGCTATGTTGGGCTCAGCTTCTAAAGTAGTGATAACAAAAGACTCCACATTGATAGTGACAGATGAAAGCACTCAAGAGGCTGTTAAAGAGAGAGTTTCTCAGATACACAGGCTTGTTGAGGTATGTTGGTTGCCATTTAATATCGGCAGTTTCGCCCATCAAGCAAAATATCACAGATGAGTGAATGTCTCTGATGATCTGTTGCATTCTTTTTCAGAACACTGAAGAAAAATTTCAGAAGAAAATTTTGAAAGAACGAATAGCTAGGTTGTCAGGCCGTATTGCAATTCTTCAGGTAATTTTTCCCTGATGGGCATTAGTTTCTTCCAAATCCAACACTTCAAAGTTACTTATTAGTTGGTGTGCTCTATTATATCGACGTCGTCATAGGTGGGAGCGCAAACAGTTGTTGAGTTAAAGGATAAGCAACTTAGAGTTGAAGATGCATTAAATGCAACTAAGGTAGCCATATCTACTACTTTTAACTCTTATGGATATCTGTGATGTATGTCTATAGTTGATACTATGCTTCTTTGTCCCTTCTATTAGGCAGCAATTGAGGAAGGAGTCGTAGTTGGTGGAGGTTGTTGCCTTCTACGGCTGTCAACAAAGGTTGATAGTTTCAGGGAGCAATTGGACAATGAAGAGCAAAAAGTACTCCCTCTATCTTCCTTTTTATTTGCCCATCCAAGGTTTATAACGTTTCTTAATAATAACGGGTTGGTTGTAATTTGTTACATTGCTGGTGAAGATTGGAGCAGACATTCTTAAAAGAGCCTTGGCATATCCTGCAAGACAGATTGCCAAAAATGCTGGTGTGAATGGAAGTTCTGTAATTAATAAGGTCTCTATGCACTAATAATTTCAGTTGTTTCTGTTTCGGAAAATTATGAAAAGTTATCTAAAATTCATCAGCTAACCTCACGCAAATGCAGATTTTAGCATCAGGCAATGTAAATTTTGGTTACAATGCTGCAAGGGATAGATACGAGGATCTGATGGCTGCGGGGATTTTGGATCCTTCCAAGGTGACCTTAAAGAAAACACATCATGCTAAATGGTCTCTTGATGCACTTTAATGGCTTGATCCTATCATGACAAAGCAGGTTGTTAGATGTTGCTTGGAGCATGCAGCATCAGTTGCGAAGACTTTTCTGACAGCTGATGCAGTTGTTATTGAAATTAAACAACCGATACCAAAAGTTATGAGGAAACCAATGCCAACATCAGGTAACTGACAAATTCTTTCCTGCTCTGTGTTCTGACAAATCACGTCTTATATGACTGCATATGTAGGTGTTGGACCATTTGGAGTTTAGTCATGATCAAATCATAACTCTTTCACCCCTCTTGCTGGCCACAACACTGTCACCGTCGTTTTCAGAAACACATCCGTGGGAGGAATAAATCAGAAAAAAGACATCAGAATTATGATGCAGATGAATGGTGCATTTTTTTCTCAATGCATCCTGATGGATGTTAGTTGGCCAAATCTTACAGGCTAAGTGTTCCGATAGTGCCTAAGGAAAGAAGAATGATTCATCTGCAAGTGGAAACTACTGATAAATTATCAGATTCTTTTCGGCGCTTTAATATAAATTCGAGTGGTTGATGTGATTAAATCTGTTTGGGAATTAGTCCTAAACTGGTTTCTTATTTGAGGCAAAGGCACAAAGGAATAAGGTTATTGGTTGTCGTCTTGTTGGCTTTTCCTTTATCTGCAGCTTCCGGAGCTCATTTGTAAGTCCGGTCAGCAGCATATACTATTACTGTCATTCTTTTAATCAGATTTTTATCAACTTTCTTCTTTCTGTGTTTAAAGGGTCTTCATTGGAATATAATTTGCCATTGCTTGTGATGGACTTTGCCAATATGTATAAAAATGAATGAACGCCCTGAAAGTACAAATTTCAGGATCGTCATTTGTATCCAGCGCTTATACAATTCATATTCAAACATAATACTGGACTGAGCAAGAAATCAAGAATTTGACATATGTAGCCCTGCAGGGGCTTGGGTCGTCAATTAGTACCTTTTATCAGATTTCCCAGCACCATCATCCTTGCGCTCTGACTTGTCCTTTGCTGCTTTTTTCTGCTTCTCATCCTGTTTCTTCTCCTCCTGTTTCTTACCAGTGATTTTGCTTTCATTCTTGTTTCCTGCCTTGACTAAGCCATGCCCATATTGATCACTCGGGCCAGATGTGGCATCAGAAGCCATCGAGTCATCACTGCCATCATCTTCATCATCTTGCTCATCACTTTCATTTTCTTCCATGCTTCGCTCCTCCTCCTGCTCCTCTTCCTCATCATCATCCTTGTCAGGGACATTGTCACTGTCACTAGGCGAAGCTATGTACTTAGTCCACCCTGATTCATTCCTGCTGCATTCCTCACTGCCTGGTTGGATTTTAGATGAATCCATTGTATGAAGAGTGCAACAATTCTAGTATGAAGGTGCAAGAATCTAGTATGACTCTATTTATGAATCAGGAGGGATATTTACAGGTGAACTGATGTCACTTGTAAACAGGCACAGACGCTTTCAGACAACCTCAGCCCTGGAAATCTTTCTGCCCTTTGTTCTCATTCCCTGTCAGCTTCATACATAAAAACCTGTTTACGAAATGCCAATACAGATGAGGCCCACTCAACAAATGGTCTAGCCGTCTAGAAATGCATCACACCATGATTCCAAAGGCCCTGTTGAGGTACACATTTTTTAACCATGAAAGAACTTCACTTCCATCTCCTGTCCTCACTAATCATCTGTAACTCCAAGAATTTATAGGCAGTAGCTTTCGCAGTATCCATCATCACATACTTGTATGTTAGCCTGTCTGCAAAGAGGTTTCTTCATTCTTGGCACAAAATGCTGCCTGGAAAAGGGATATCCAGTGGCCTGATTGCACACCTGTCTGGTTAGTATCCTGCCTTGGTTCCCTACCAGAGCTTTCACCTCTGTTTTTGTTATTTGTCTAGACTTGGACAAGTGATCCCATATCCATTCTTCCTGCCTGTTGAGTTGTCAATCCCTTTTTATTCATTTGAACATTGATTTCAACATGTGTTTGGGCTCCATTTGGAGACAGTTGTAGGAATTTTGCTGTATATGGGACAAGACTGTCTTAGCTGGGGGATTTGATTAAGACTTCGTATTTTGTTGGATTGCATCGTCTTGACTGTTGTCATTGGACTGTTAATGTCAGCATTTGAAAAAAAAATGACTTCTTTACATCATTAACAATTTCTTGTCATATTTAATTCCCCACTTGAAAGCATCTTTACAGCTCTTAACCCTGACTTTATATTCCCTTAGACTTTTTTAGATTTAAATTAAAGAAGAGCTGTGTTTAAGGAGAAAATGGTGACCTAATTATTGATCCCATTAGTGAGTAAAGCAACAATTTTCTCTGTCAATAAAAAGTTACTTTTAAGGCAATTATCCAAAAAAGAATATAACTTAGTGTACACTCAAGGATACAGTTTTTAATTTCACCGTCAATGTTGTTAATTACCAATTTGATAAATTTATCAGAAAATGAGAGCTTTAAAAAAATTCCACCAAATTTTCTAAGCCTTGAGGCTAAAGTTCAACCGAAGACTGCCAGAGACAGTTTTTTATAATACAAAAATGATAAAAATAGAGACTCAACAGTCAACACATGGCAAAGATTCAGATGATTTTCAGCTCTAAGCTAAAGAAAAAGCTTTAGCAAAAAGCCTTCTTCAAACAGATACAAGCAGATCCCCTCACTCCCCCGCGCATATGGTTGCATCAAATCGAGACAGTACAGGTGCAATCAGGTCTAGCTGAAGTGTTCTTTGAGATGGGTTTTCTTGGAATGTTTCGTTCGATTGATTGGGAGCACGAATCCTATCCTGAGTATCAAGATTTCGTGGTGCTCCCATTTTTCATCCTCTTTTTCCCTATAGTGAGGTTTTTTCTCGACAGATTTGTCTTTGAGGTATTCTTTTCATCTAGGGCTATCCTGCAAGTTTCTTTGTGGCAAATTGCGATACTTCTTTGACTTACATGTCGGTAAATGGATTGGCGAATCATGTATGCTTGTTTCTTGATGCTCTCATGTGCCCGTTTTGGTATTTGTCTGATTTGCAATTGTTGGATTTTGGGATTTTGTTGGAATTGCTATGTAAATTGTTGTTGTGGCTAGTTAATTTCGAGTTGTGAGGTGTCCGAGAGTGTTGGGCAGTCTTTACTTGGTTAAGGTTTTGGCTAATTTTGGATAGCGAATCTACGGTAAGGTCATATTCTAGATTCAGATTTCGTCGTAAAGGAGATAATTACAATAGATAAGGAAGGGTTGTAGGAAACTGATCTCAATGTACGCCATAGGTTGTGAAATTTAGATTGGTAAGAAATCTCATAGGTGTTTTAGCAAGTATAGCGGAAACCATAAAAGCATAGAGAACAACTGTTGTCTAGGGGAGATAGGCATTAATTTGGACGCTCTTCTCAGATATGAAAAGCAAGAATCACCAGATAAGGTATTACTGCCAGAGGTGTTGGATGCATTTAACCAAGGCATTTTTTGGTTGAAGAAGCTCCGGGCCTAAAATTCCCGGTGACATTGGAGGGACTAGGGTCTTGACTCAGTTTCTTAAGAAACCCTGATTAAGCTACCGGGTCTTGTCATTTTGGGCTGCCGATTAGTTTATTTCACTTGTGTGTCTTCAGTTTTGTTTGTTAGTCAGCAGCATACAAACAAGGGATCACCAAATAGGGCAAACTAACATTTATTGTGAATTAATTTACTGTTTATTATAAAGATTGGTCATTATTCATAGATTTTTGTGCTTAATTTAGTCTGGATGTATTTGCTGCAGAAGCTTGGTAGATGGTTGATATTCGGAAAGGCAAGAATGGTGGTAAAAAATGAGACTACGGAGCAGAAAAAGAAGATTCGGAAATTCAAGGAGTCAGCTTGGAAATGCGTGTATTTTCTGTCAGCCGAGATTTTCGCAATTTCTGTGACCTACAACGAACCTTGGTTCACAAACACAAAATTCTTTTGGACAGGGCCAGGAAACCAGACATGGCCTGAACAAATGTGCAAGTAAAGCTTCATTCCTTTTTCTTTCCTCATTTTAACAACATTATCTGAGGGAACAAATGACCAGTCTTGAACCTTTTTCCTACACATGTTAGCACTACATCCATACGAATGGATTCTTTATCATTTCTCACATTACTGCATTTATTTCCATAAAAGTGAGTGTATATTCAATCTGTTTATGATTTTTGTCTGGCAGGTCGAAATTGAAGGCCCTTTATATGTATACTGGCGGATTCTACATGTATTCCATATTCGCTCTGATATTTTGGGAGACGAGGCGCTCTGACTTTGGGGTTTCTATGGGTCATCATGTCGTATCTTCTCTTCTCATTGTCTTATCTTATATATTCAGGTGTGTTCTTATTCGGCCAAGCGATTAGGAACAGTAGACTGCAATGATTTCCATGTTTCAGTTTTCCACTTTTCTGTTTGCTGCAGGTTTTTACGTGTGGGTTCCATTATTTTAGCCCTCCACGATGCTACTGACGTATTCCTCGAAGTAGGGAAGATGTCAAAATATAGTGGCGCTGAGAAACTGGCTAGTTGCTCGTTTGTTCTGTTTGTCCTCTTGTGGATACTGCTTCGCCTAATCTACTATCCGTTCTGGGTTTTACGAAGCACAAGGTCCATTTTTTGTCCTATTTTTGGCTATTTCATTAAACCATTGTCCACTTGTCTCATTCCAAGTCTTTGTCGCCTATTCTTGCAGTTACGAATTCGTCTTGTTTGTCGACAAGGAGAAACACAAAGTGGAGGGACCAATATTCTACTACATTTTCAACACCCTTCTTTTCTCGTTGCTCGTTCTTCACGTCTACTGGTGGGTGCTGATGTTCCGAATGCTCGTCAAGCAGATCCAAGCTGGGGGTCAAGTGAGCGAAGATGTTCGATCAGGTAAGCAGAAATTAAAAGCAAATACCTTTAATCCAGAAAACAAACCTATGAGTTTTGTATTATTACCCCAAAAAATAAAGATACCTTTCCTTATTACAACCTTCTTTTCATCTCTTTGTTATTACAAACTGTGTTGTTTTTTTTCTTTTTTAAAAAAAAAAATAGATTCTGAAGATGAAGACGAGCATGAAGATTGATTCTGGAT